>BOSO01020251.1:0-24402 GCA_018403395.1 Gorsachius goisagi | reverse complement strand
AAACTGTCTTTATCTCAGCCCTCGGCTCTAACCTTTTATTTTCTTCCTGATTCTCTCCCCCATCCCACTGAGGGAGGGGGGGGAGTGAGCGAGCGGCTGCGTGGTGCTTAGCTGCCAGCCGGGTTAAACCACGACAATAATTTATTTTGTTTTCTCTTGCAAGGCATGCTCTCTAATTCTTTTGCCATTCCTCTAGATTTTTCCCCAGAGTCTCCTCAGTTTGTCTACGATTCCTATTTAGTGTATCACTCAAGCAGGATGTTATGAATTGACAAATTTATCATGGAATTAATTACTAAAAATGCAAGGAAAGGATATTAGTTGTACATCTGGTGGTATTTTATCCTGATGACACTCAGCAAGTGTTTTAACAAGTTTAGTTTTGTAGCCAGGGGAAGAGGGATAAAAGGAAACTGATTTGGTGACCAACAGGTCTGCAGAGTATGCAAATTTTAAGAAACCTCAGGTGAAAAGGAAAAAAAATTGCTGCCCTATAGCACTGTAACATGTAACAAATATTTAGAAAAGTTTCCTCTAAAAGTGGAAGAAGACTTTTCACAGCTAAAAATAAATATCTGTCACCAGGAATATGCAATAAGATACCTGTGGATGCAGCATTAGTGCAGAAAGAGCATACTGCAAAGTTGGAAGACCTATGGAAGGCTTGCAATTCACTCGGCACTCCTAAAGAGCAGAGTAATTGCCAGGCAAGGTAACTTCCCTTTATGTACATAAATATGGTATAAACTGCTGTTGCGTAGCATGCAAGGCCATTTCTGTGCTAACCCTCAAAAGGTGCAATTTTTACAAATCTTTTTTGCAAAGAGATGGGTCATAATCTCCAATCTGTTATCCTGTATCAGCTTGGAGAATCACCACAGGTAGAACTATTTGTACAGTGAGGCATAGTACAGAGGCTTAGGCATGAGGAACTGTCAGCCTCACCAACAGCACAGATCAAATATGCATTCACAGTAGAGCAAAGAATACAACTGAAGTAAATGCTGTAATAAATAATAAGCAAAAAAAAGTGCTCAAGTAATGCCTCCTGTGAAATAAAATGGCAGCCCTTGCAAAATTCTAGGATCCCCCTCCCCTTGTTATTTTAACCACTTTAAAAGAACAGAGAAATCTCTGTGTGTCATAAAAAAAAGGCAGGCTTGCTCAGAGAATTAAAATGCAAAGTAAAAGTTAATTAAATTATTGCTTAAGGAAGTTATCATCAGGACAATTTGCCCTAGCTAGGACTAAGCCCAAATAAACAGTCCGTAGAATTGCAGCCGTTATCACTGAAATTTAAGGTATAGGTAACAATGCAATTACTAATCAATAGCCCAAGAATTGCCTGCTATTACAATTCCAGGAAAAACACCTGTAAGCAAACCAATAAAAAGTATGTCCTTTGCAAAATATCTCATGAAACCAGAAACTTCTGACAATTGCTTCAAGTGGAAAACAGTGAAGATAGAATATGAGTGCTATGAGTCACTCAGATTTGCTGGACTCCACTGGACCCTAATTCAACTTTTAGTAATAACAGAAAATGCTCTGACTGGGAATGCTTACTGCACTCCTCCATCATCTGAACAGCAGTAATATATTCTTTCCTGATGATATTCAGCTAACAAGGGAAAAACAAAGGGACTTCAGACCAAATGTGGCTTTTTCTGTATTAAGCCTGAAAGGAATGACTGCAGCCCAAATAAGCTTTGGGAATATGTAAGTAATCTGCCATGTGAAAAGCAGGGGCCAGAAAAGCATTTGTGTAACATAACTGCAAACAGCAGAGGAGACATCAGTGGAGAGACCCAGCCATGCTGTCACAAGCAACTGAAGGCGTAAAAGAGTATCTTCATTATTTCACCGACCTTAATATTAACATATATCAAGTAGGTAACAGTACTTAGGGGAATAAATCATCTTATCCTGTCCTATAAAAACTCAGCTGAATAACTGAAATATAGAACATAACGTTCTCTTCACTTGTTGAAATACAAACGGAATCTGTCCCACGCACAGAGAAAACATCAAAAGGGCATTATGTACATCATCCCACTTCTGCCTGCTTCAGTGCAGGAATCAGGAACACAGAGTGATGGACGAACACTTCCCCAGCAGCAACTGCTGTGGAGCTTCCAGGGAGGACAAAGAGATTTGCAATATACAATAATCACAGAACAGGCCTGAATGGATACAACTAACGTTTCAGTTCACACTGAGGTCGCAGCTTGAGTCAAAGTGTACTGCATACTTTGGTGTACTTCAAGGTTGAGGAAGCAGATGGCAGGTCTTATGACTCATTTCTGATATAAAATATTTTATTCCAAGGCAACAACAGTGCAGAGGGGCAGGGAGAATGAATTCACTAAAATGCAGAACTGGAATTAGCAGATGAAGGAGGAAAACAATCTATAACCAGAAACCACTGCTCCTCTTTTTTTATCAATGCTCCTCATGTTTCACTTTTAATTCAAGATGAAAGCAAGCAGTTTTCACACTTGAGAAGATCTCACACAGCAGAAGGCTGTCCTTTGCCAATAAGTTTTTTACTCTGAAAGATACCTGTGTTTTACAGTAATCTTGCAGAAAGGAGTGGTTTGGTGCCATTTAAGATGGCATTAAGGTTTAAGATGCCATTTAAAACCAGCTCTTGAAAAAGTTTTTGACATTTTTTTTCTGTTTCATTTGAGCTCTTACAATGTTGTCTCTTCATAAAAGACTGTTTTCAAACTTTAACTTCCTCGCACTATCATTTCCTAATATAGTGTTACTGAATAATAACAAGACATTTTACATCAAACAATTTTTTTACATCATAATATGTCATTGCTTGCCCTTGATGGAAACAGTTTTATGTACTTTACTGACAGAACAAGTGAAAACCCAAATTTTATGGATTAGATTGGGCCCTCCTCTGCTAAAACCATTAGAAGGGGATGGAAGATTTATGGAGCCCTAAGACATTCTGTATGATTTTTATTAAGTTTTTTTACTTGATGCTTAGGTCTTGGGATTCAGCAGTGAGTTACTGGGATGAAGTACACAGGAGTTTTGTGTCCAGATTACATTTTTTCCTAAGAAATGCCTTTTTACTTTATATTAGAACTGTTTGACTTCAAAACAGGTAAATTAGTGTTCTCTCCAAAAAGCTTTACTTTTCTAATTTAAAAAATTATGTTATACTGGAACTTGATATTTCCACTGCTTGTCAGAAAGACTTTTTATGGAACCACACAACTGCTGGATCCTTGCTTATAGCTTCTACATGAAATGTCTGCCATGGTGGGAGAGGATTATACTGTAAAGCTGTATTAGAATCAGAGGTATGTCCACCTGCAATGGAGAAGAACATGACCTGTGGTAATACAGAGCTTAGCGGAAATTCTTTACATTCTCGGAAGGGTCAGAAGCTTGCCACAGACACAGTGTTGTTTAGAAATTTACAATCCTGTTTCTGTCAGATTGTACAAAATGCTACAAAGATAGGTGAATCTCAGTGATCTATCTTGGAAGTCATTCATGCCTCGGTCCTAATAAATATTCTGTACTTCCCTGTTCCTAAAATCCACTATTGACTAAAACAACCGCAGAAACAAAGCTCAAGTGCAATGCGTGTTACCTCGTCTTGTTCCAGCAAATTTAAATATGTACTGCATAAGACAGTTGATATGTTTACCATACCTGAGAAAAATATTTAATTCTAAAATTCTTTAAAAATATTGAAAATCCCATATCCCACTGCAAACTGTGAAATATTCAGATACCAGATAATGATGAACATGTGAACAAACAGCATCGCCCCCAAAGTACTGGAAGATAACTCCTCCAGTCTGTGACCCAGCTCATCGCACTTCGCATGTCAGCCTGCAGTAAACTCGGAAGCCTTCACGTTACTGATGTCAGTGAGTGAGTAATAATAATGACCTCTTAGTGTAAACAATACACAGATCTTTAGCTTAATCTGTTCCATTGAAACAAAGACGCAATTTCTCTTCATGACACGTCCAGATATGGAGAGACAACTCGGAAGAAGTCAGCTGAAAATCTCATAGACGGTGCTCAGAGGGCCAAGTACGGGGAGTGGAGCTGGGTGGGGTGGCTGACAGCATCCCTTCCTCAGCAAAGGACTAGAAGTCCTTTCCTCACAGCACTGCGTGAGCTGCACCTGAGCGAGGTGGTGCCTGACAGAAGCCTGCGGGATGGGTGCAGCCGGCTGAAACGGAGGGGAGGCCGAAGGGCGGGAGCCAGCTCGGCTCGGCTCAAGGTCCCGAGGGGGCGGGAAGGCCCTCACTGCTCCGGGCTGCGGCGGCGCAGGCCCGGGGAGAGCCTAACCGCCGGGCGGAACGGCAGGTGCGGGGCTTGGTGTTCCGGCCGGCGGCGGGGACGGGTGCGCCGGTGACACCGCGCGGCCGCTTCTTTCCCTCCCCCGCGAGTGGCTGCCGGGATCCAAGATGGAGTCGGTGAGCAGAGCGGGGCAGGAGATCAGCCTGGCAGCCCTGAAGCAGCACGACCCGTACATCACCAGCATCGCCGACGTGACTGGCCAGGTAGCGCTCTACAGCTTCAGCCCGAAGGCCAACGAGTGGGTAAGTTCGGAGGAGCGAGCCTGGCTCTCCCCGCGGCCGGGGGACGGCGGCGGCTGTCCCGGCCGCCACCGGGCCGGGGCCTCCTCCTGGGGAGGGCTGCTCTCGCCCAAGGGGAAGTTTGGGGTTTGGGTGCTTTCCCCCCCCCCCCCGGAGGCGCCGACCCCGAAGGGGTCTTGTGGCGGCGGAGGGGGGAGAGGAGGGGGAAAACCTCTGCTTGCGCTCGGGGAGGGGCGGCGTCGCCGCCCGCTCGGAGGAACCGTGACCCAAGCGGCGGTGGGGCTCGAGGTTTCTTTTGCCGTTGCGGGGTCGACTTTTTCGGTTTGGTTTTGGTTTTTTTTTTTAATTGTAATTTGTTGTTGTTGCTCGTGCGTGTTGGAACAGAGCCCTAACTCAGGAAGGGTGGGATTTGAGAAATGTTAGTGTTCGTCACGGCAGTAAAACGCAGTTTTTGCTCGACCGCCGGTTTTATCACAAAGCTATAAAAACGGAAATACGTGGAACTTCGCGTTGTCGTATGCTGGAGCCGCACGGATCTTTCTGTGCTTGCGGGTCGCAAGCGCGTGGTAAAGGTTGCTTTGAAAACTGAAGTATGTAGCTGTCCACAGTCCTATTGTTCTGTTGTTGGCTGTGCGGTCACTGCTGTCCTTTAAGCAACACCGTGGAAGGTAAGCTCTCCGGTGTTTGCAGGCTAATGGACCGTAGGCCGTGTTTAAAATAAGGACTTGTGAGAAAGGTGGTCGGTTCTGACCTGTCAGGCTCAGCATAGGGAGGTTGTAGAATACTGTATATCACTTCATCAGATTGATAGCATGAACAAAATCTTCTGGAAATGGGTTTAATTTCCTAATCTTACTAAGAAAAAATAGGTAGTTTCTGAAAATAAAAGATCGTATTTTTAGTCCTATGATGTAAAGCCTCATGGAAAGATAAGGATATTGTAAATCGCTGTCATTAAAATGCTATACAAAAGCTACATAACTGTGTGAACAGACTAATCCCTTAAATGCAATTGCTGTCTTTTGTAGGAGAAAACTGACATAGAAGGGACCTTATTTGTGTACAAAAGGTAAGGGGGAGGGGGGGGGGAAGAGAGTTGTTAATTTTCCTTCCTTAAGAAAACAAACGTCAGGTGGCTTCACCTGTAACTTTCATAACTGGATTTACTTCATCCAGTAAACTTCTCTGTTTGGCTGTCGATGTCTGTATACTCATTCGAAAAGAATAAACTGCACATGGGTGAATAACTCTGTCAGAAGCACCTAAAAGTACTG
This sequence comes from Gorsachius goisagi, assembly GCA_018403395.1. Classification (NCBI taxonomy): domain Eukaryota; kingdom Metazoa; phylum Chordata; class Aves; order Pelecaniformes; family Ardeidae; genus Gorsachius; species Gorsachius goisagi. The sequence continues at coordinate 18,545 of BOSO01020251.1, read as the reverse complement.
TTGAAAAATCATGGAACTTGATGAACACTGCATATGTACCCACATAGAAATCTAGGTTTTAGAGCTTATTTTGTTAATCCAATAGCATTAGATAATGTATTGAGTTTGTTAAATGCTGAGTCTTCCTTTGTCTCCTAAAATCCATAAAAGTTGGTTATGAAAACAATGCAGATGACAAATTAAATAATCTGTGCTAACTCACTGTCGGGACACAGCAGAAATTTTTGTAAATGGACAAAGTCATCTAAAAGCTGGATATCTACTAGTGTATAGTTTTGGGGGCTGCTTGATTTTTTTCATCAAACCCATGAAAGAAATTTCCAATTATATGGGATGGCAGAAGGCGATAGGGGGGAAAACCAGGTCATAAAACCAATCATGGATTTAAGTTTTTAAATTACAGACAAATCAAAAATCTAACAATGGAATATACCGTTTTGTTGAATGTAAGAAATACAAACAATGTAGACTTAACATGTTGTGAAACAGACTGTCGTAGACTAGGTTATTACAATATTTTATCCTGGCACTGTGAAGGGATACCAGTAACCAGTTCCTGTCTGCTTTACTTCAGATCCACACTTGGAAATACTTAGTTGTAAGAAAGCCAACCAAACTAAAACCCAACAAACTAAGCAAAAGGTTTCTGCATGACCAGCTGATTATTTCAGAGAAGTTCTGTTAGGTGCATTAAAAGACTGACTCGTGATGTTAAGGATTGTTTGCCCCCTCCTTAGAGGGTCCTGACAGATTTTGCTGTTGATCATTCAGAAAAGGTGGCCACATTGTTAAAGACATCTTAACATTTACTAGCTGATGATATCTGATTTTTACCCTGCCTTCATCATGCTGCTCTGTTGATTATATGACTGCTCACAGGCACAGCTGAGTGTGCTGACATGGCATTCATGCAGCAAGAGAAAACAGATCTAAAACTATCTTGAACTTCCAGTGCTTGCTTGCTTGATGTTTTCTTTTCCTACCTGGTGCCTAGCAAAAATCTAGATAAAAATTGCTCCATTAAGCAGTACAGTTCTGAATAATTTAATATCTACTTTGAGGTCACTGGGTTAAGTCTTTATTTTAAGAGTTTCCCTTTAGGAAGAAATTACTGCTTATGATTCTCCCCAAGTGTATTTCATGTTATTTAAGCTAACAGCTTTTTTTATTATCGTAACTATTTACAGCAAGGTAAATGTTGCTCTGGAAGTGGTTTGTTTTCCCTCCTCTAATAAAAGATTCTAAAATGCCTCAAGACTATCTTATGTGACATACTGAACACTTGCATTTTAATCCTGGACCTGCCCTACTTTTTTTCAATAGATCTTTATTTTTGAGACATATCTTGATTCAGCAGTTTAGCAGTGTAGAACTGTAATGTTAATCCTACTTTGAGATAAGTGTAGTTTTAAATTGAAATTAGTTGGCATGCCAAGAAATGGCATAGAAGAACAATTACTAGAGCTTCAGGACTGTTAAAGCTTCACCTAATAAAGCAATGGAGATTTGAAGATTAATTCATAACTCTGTTTCAGAAAATTTATACATTGATCAAGGTATTAATCCTTGGTTTTGTTTTAATTCAAACAATAGGTCAGCTTCTCCTTATCATGGTTTTACGATAGTGAATCGACTGAACATGCACAACCTGGTTGAGCCAGTAAATAAAGATTTGGAATTTCAGCTCCATGAACCTTTTCTTCTTTACAGAAATGCTAGCTGTGAGTACTACTGTTTTAATCCATATCACCTTCTTGTTCTGTTTTATAACCTGGACCACTTTTGATTACTGTGATGTCTGTTTCAAGTATAATGTAATGGGGCAGGTTCCAATGAAATGTCTGATGACATTGTCTGTTTGCAGTGCTAGATTTGCTTAAATAGCTGTGCTGTTGTATTATGATGATCACCTGCTTTCAATAAAAAGAGGATATACTAAAGTTCAATATTGCTATATTCTTTTTAATTGATGATCTGATAGCTTTAATCTAAACATATAGACAGTGCTATAGCATAATAAAAAAAAACCTATGAAATAATAATGAAGGTTGATAGATCTTGAAAGTTTTTAACACCAAGAACAGTTCTAAGGGCTTCCTTTTGTGCAATCGAAAAATTAAATATTCATCAGTAGCTGCTTGAAGAAGTTGAGAAAATTGCTCAGCTCTAGGCTGAAGGAAGGTTTGGAAGGAAGAGGAGCTGTGGGGATGGTGTTAGGGGTAGGAGGCTGATGTGGGGGCAGTAGAGGAAAGAATTTCAGTTGTGAGATTGATGACGTAAGGGAAGCAGGAAGTTGCTTCATTTGTTTGTTGGAACTGCTGATGGTATCAGGAAGCAGGAGCTGCTGTGGAATTACCATGGTTTATGCTAGTGGGAGTGACTAAGAGATCACTTAGAGGAAGCAATCAGAGAAGGTAGGCTCTGTGTGAGTTCATTAGAAACCCCTAAAGTTAATTATATGCCTTTATCTCATTGATAAAAGCTCTCCTTTTCCTATGGGACACTATTGTTTAAGATCTGTGGGAGGCTCATGGGAGTTAGGATAGAGATGACATAGAAAAGTATGAGGAAGGAAGAAATTCGTACAAAGGTGAGCAAGGAATATACTATGAACTGAGGAAATTATGGGAAATAATTGCATTCTGAAGTAATCAAGAGTGGGTTTTTTTTCTCTTATATATTTCCCATTGTAATTTTAAAAGACTTTGAGAAACTATCCTTCATTTAGTCACTCTGTCCTGTCTCCTGGAAGAGCATGGTAGCATGTCCAGAAACAGAGTACACCGATTGCAAATTGAAAATGTTCAGTGTAGTTAGTATATCATTAGTTATTTCCCGAGTGACACAACTAAGCAGCAGATCAGTTATTGTGTGCTCTGCTAGTGTTCACTTTGTTCAAATACAAGCATAAAAGCATAGAAAACAGCATCTAAGCTTTTTATTCCTTATGATTTCAGCACACCTAACTCCCTTAGGTTTTTTCAGTTGTGTTTTGGATTTTCTTCCTTACATGCAGTTTCCCAAATTCTCTGACCTCTGTCTCCTGAATTTGGGGGAAAACCCCAAATTGTAAGATTTAAATGTTCAGTGTTAAAGCTGGTTGCCTATGTCTGCATAGTATTTGTGAAACTTTTAATTGTTTGTGTTTGTTTTTTTTTTTTAAATTCCTTCAGGACTGATTTGGATTTGCAGACAAATTTCAACATGTGTATGTTTTATTTGTATGGGTAGATTAGAGGATTCTTGTCCAGGTTCTTTTCATGTGATGGGGTGTCCACTTTTACTCAGCTGCCTGCTGGGATGAAAAACCTTTGCATTTTGGGGACTAATTCAAATAGGACTTTTAAGCCAGTGGTTAATGTAATGTGTATCTCCAAGGGCTCAATGTGGTGTCTCTCTAATGGCTTAATGTGAAGTTCTTCTGAGATCCTTTAATGACTGAAAGAGGACGGGCTGCTAGGTTGTGCAAGGAAAAAACTACGTCCTATACAGGCAACAGCCCTGTTTCTTGTGGAGTGGGGCTGCGCTTTTTTGTATCCTGCTCGAGGAAATCAACTGCAATCATTAGAAACTCTTAAGAGTAAGTTGTCCTGCGAAGATTGCTGAATGATTGAACTGATGATTCTGTTTCCTTAGCTTGCAGGTAGGGAATGGTTCAGGCTACCTGATAAAAACCTAAAATCATGCTTATTAATACTGCTGTTTGGCAGAGACAAATGTATTTTGTGCCTGTATATCTAGGTTGTAACAGGATCAATGACAAATTGTGGCTTACGCTTCCAGAGAGCATGGTAGAAATAGTAGGTGATGATCAAAGCAAAATTATGCCACCACGTATTTGGGGAAGGTTCCATGTCAACAATCTTTATAGCTGAATGTGATACTACTGTTGTATAAACTTCACGTTTTCACTGTGTTCTGCGATTCTGTCTTGACTTAAGAAGGTAATAAGGGCAAAGTCTGTTACATATACCAGATTAGACCTCTGGCATTTCTGTCTTAAATGGCATGAGAGCTGTTCTGAGTGTATCAAGTGACATACTCTAGTCTATGCAGAGCTGCTAACAAGTTATATGAGAAATTTTGCAAGCAGTATATAAACATTATTTTTGCTTGGCTGGAGGCTGTAAGAATGATTTCCCTGTCATGCTGGATCATAATATTTTTGATAGGCTTTACCATTCTTTTATAGTTTGATTTGTTCAAATACTTATTTTTAATATACAATGAAATTTTTACTTTGCATATCAGAATTTACTTTTTGTTAAGCTGTAGATATGAGATCCTTTATCCAATTGCACAAAGGCTTTTTCATACTCTTAGAACAAGACTAGGTATTGGCCATTTTATTCTCAATGGAAAGGAGGCCTGACTTATATTTCATAGTTGTTGAGGGGGGTTCCCCCTGTTTTTTCAGGGTGGGAAATTAAGGAGTCTTTCATGGGTATTCTGGAAGGAGAAAGGCTAAGTGACACAGTACCTTTTTCCTATACCTACCTTTTGGTATGTTCACTGCATGAAATAGAAGACATTTGGGTCAATTTGTTACTGTCATTCATTATTCTGGTTAGATGTAAGATGTGTAGAGGCTTTTTTTTTCTTTCAGAAAATACCTTTTTAATATTTCAGCCGTTAATGGGGATATCTTTTCCCAACTCCAGAATTTTTTTCTGAAAAATAATTCTGCCTGCTTAATACCATTCAAGCCCCAAAAGAATACTTAAACCCAAAATTTTGAGAAAGGCTATGTCTACTTTAAAAGTTGTGTATAATGCTGCCTGAAAACTTACACCATTTATTCATAAGGCATCAGATCCTAAAGTAAAACGGACAGGGAGTGTGACTAAGAAGCTGTGAGACATAATACCAGTTACAGCAGTAAATAAAAATATTCTACTTTTCATTGTTAGAATAACGAAAGCAAATATTTCCAAATGTGAACAAATCAAGAGATTACTAAAATGAAGAGATTGTTTGGCTTAATATAACATTTTTAATTTAGAATTCCTCTTAAGTAGAATTTTTTAGTTTATACTTTATATTTAATGTGCTTTTTATTATTGCTTAATCTGGAATATGTGTTGCTGGGTACATTTGATCCTTGTCTAACTTTCTCCCTAAGTGCATGCACATTCTTTAGAGTACTTGGAGTATTTGTACATGAAGCACTGAATCCCATTGATCAATTTTTTTTTTAGTGAACCTCAGCTTGTTTCCTTTTGTCTGCATTTTGTGAAAAGTATGTTAAACTCTGTTTAAAAAAAATGCATACAGTTCTGCCAGTAACAGTAATAACAGTCCAACCTGAAAGTTTAGTACTTTCAACATGTAATGTGGCAATTTGGAGCTGGCTGTTGATAGTTTGCTTAATAGTAGAGGAAAATAAGTCAAAGTTTTAAGCAATAGTCAACTTACCTCTTAAAGTCTGCAAGAAGGATTCTTTTACGTCTTTCTCATTTATAACTTTCCGTCTATATTGGTGGTGTTGGTCTTGATTAAAAGGCTTTTTAATCCAAGCTAGTTCACTTGGGAGGTCAGGTGGATTGATTTCTATGGTGCTGAAAAGACAGATGCTAAGCATAAAACTTGGGTATTAAAATAAATAGTCCTTGTTTTGGTGGGGGGGTGGGGGTGGTGTTTTGTTGGGGTTTTTTTTTTCTAGCTTCTTATTCCTGTCCCAGGGTAAGAGTTAGTAAAACAACAACAAAAAATTTTGGTGACATTTATATTTTTAAGTGGAAAGCTCTGTTATAAAATGCTGTCTTCTGGGCTTCTTGTTTTATCATTAATTAAACAAACTTGTGTTCAGAACAGCAAAAGCAAAATGAGTTGCATTATTTCAAATGGCTTTTAAAATCTTTGAAAGCTCCAGACTGGTTTCAGAACAGGGCATCTTTACTGGTAAGGAAAGTCTCTCATTATCACCTTTGTTCCCGGCTGGCAGTGCATTAAGTATAACATATCTCTGTGATTGCTGAAGCTGAATGGCTCTCCAGCAAGCACATTAACCCGGTGGTTTAGTCTGAGATAAGAAAGGAGCCTGGTCTTGATACCTTTATAGCAGAAGCAGCAATGCAAGCAAGGGGGAGGGGAGCAACCATTGAAAGCTGTGAAGAAGTTCTAAAAATACTTTGTTTGACCTGAAAGATGGCACTCTAAATGGAAGGGGGTTTCCACTCTGGTTCAGTGTTGCAAAGTAGTAATCCCTTTCATTCCACACTATCCTTTGTCAGATGGCAGTTTGTTAAAGTGTTCCTGATCGTGGATGCTATTTGCCACCTGCTGAATTATTCCAGTGCAACTGCTCCTGGGACTGTGCTGTGAACTGTATTTGTGAAGTGGCCTTAGATACTCAAAACAACGAGAGGGGCATTTTTTTATTAATCCCAACAACTTATAAATCAGTGTGGCAGGCTAATATTTAAATTGAGGAAAATATGAATAGTGAACTAAACTGCCTAAGGCAAGAGGGTGATGGTGTCTGGAATCTCTGAAACTGGCAGTGCTGATGAGTCCCACGTACACTTCTGGCGTAGCATTCTCAGGCTACAGTTTCATGAATGTTCTCACAATTTTGCCTTACTGTGCTGCCCCCAGTTTCTTGTTTCTGCCCTCTCCCTTCTGCTGGATGGCATGTTTGTGAAGCTGCTGTGCAAACAGTGTCAAGGAACTGGTCTGGACTAAAATGTATCCAGCTGATGTGAGGGAGAGGGGTGAACTGGGATAGAATGAGCTAACGGTAAAGTTGGGGGAATGGGTGGTGCCACTGCTGCTTTCTCCTTACTTAAAATGAAAACTGAAGTGAAACTACAGCTTTGGGGTGCAGCTTCGTTTTATGTTGCCAAAGAGTGAGGCCTCTGTCTCACTGTGGCACTTTGCTAACTCCACTCTTAATTCAGATCTGCGAACCGGGCAGCATTGGAGCAGTAAGCTGACTGCCCCATGAAGCAATGGGAGCACAATGTAGAAGAGACCAAGACCTTCCTTTTGGTGTCATTGAACTGTTAGGCTTAAGCAGGGAGACCTCCATAATGCTTTTGTTTTCCCATAGCAATTTCAATCAAGTTTTAATGATTCATCCAGTCAAGTTTGGAGAGAAGTTGAGTGTTTAGATAAATATTTGCGAGTCAATGTTTCTAATAAAAATGACATAGGTCAGAGAAGAACGTAGATTAAGATAATTGATGACTTCTTTTAATTTTATGAAACATGATTTGTCTGTGATATGGGATACTCATGACTTCAGTGTGGCAAAATATAGTGTGAATCCAACTGAAGGATATTGCTGATGATGATTACAAACTGCTTCTATGTGATTACTAAAGATGCTGCCCAGCATTAAGTGTAGAAAAACTGGATGGAAAGCATTGAACTAGGTGGAAGAATGAGTCCTGCTTCTGTCGGATGAAACTCTTTAATGCCATATCTTTCTACTGCAGTTCTTTTAGACACATGACCACTCAGCTAGCATTTATGCTAGTATAGTAAAAAGATCACAGATTTGAAAAGGACTGTTAGTGCAAACTTTTTAATAAAAGGATTTTCATAGCTAAAGTTGCATGCATGGAAGAAATATATCAAATATAGTAATGCAGTTGGGACACACAGACATGCTTCTGGGGCAAGGGGGCTGAACTCATAGTAGAAATTGAGTCCTCTTTTGAAAAGAGGAAGGTAAACATTCCAGGCTGTTGGACCATATCTAAGTTAATACCTAAGTTTACTTGTTCATAATCTGCTTTACATATTTGTAATAATGTTTTGCAGTGACTCCCTATGATTGCTTGCCAGTAGTACGAAGTGGGAAAAAGTCTGATACTCTGTACACTAAACTGAGATTTGGATCTACTTCTGGTCTTGTGTAGGCCTGTTTCTGGCAGAACTGAGTGTGACTTTTATCATTTGTCCCATTAAGATATCATTATAGGTTCCTTATCTTCATTTCTTCAGCAAGTATGCTTTTGAAGAAGCTTTCTTCTCTTGGCAGTTTGATAATGAAGTCAGGGAAGGGAAAGAGGTTTTCTTCAGTGTTAAAATATGCTACATGACTAAACTAGCAGCTCAAACTGGAAACATTTTCAGGTTTCTATGCAGTAGATAATCCAGTTGTCTTAAACTCTAAATATTAATATTTCGTAAGCATTGGCTACATGTATGAAACGCTTGTTTTATTGGCTTATGTCTTCTGTAAGAAGAAAGTTCCTTAAATTATGTTGTACTGATTTTTTTTTTTTGTTCATGACTTGAAAAGCTTTGTTGTCTATTACTTAAGCTGTAACTTCTAAAGAAACAAACACCCAAGTGAATATAGCTGGTTATTTAATAAAATAATAATAAAAAAGAAGCAAAGTAGAACTTTAGTTTGTCTTGTGATACTGTTACAGAAATGAGGTGTGGGCATGACTTTTTGAGGGTTTTGGTCCCAACACAGTATGCCTAGGGTAACTGGAAGGTCTAGAAAAAAAGTTTGGTAAACATTTGCCTTCTTTGCCATGGCTTGAAATAATTTTGAGTGGGCTTTAGTTGAGATTTTTTTGAGTGTTTTGAGGAGGAAAAAAAAGTGGTGGGGGTGGGGAAGGATTTCACTCTGAAATAAAAATCTACGTCTGGCTGGAAAAGGTTATATATTCTTTGAGGTTTTCTTTTAAACGTTCCTTCACTTTAAGTCATATTTTTATAATCAGTAATTTCAGTTTCATAAAAACATTGGTACAAACTGCAGTATGAAGATGAGCTTTAAAAGGCTAAAAGTATCTTTACATACGTTACATAATTTTTTTCTGAAAAGTGTCCAGTTGCCTTTGATGTACTTGCACACAATGCATTGACAGGCTTCATAGGTGAACCAAGATTTAAAATAACCTTCTTTGTGGGTTGGATTAAATACAATTCTGAAGAGAGTTCTGCAGACTTGTTGTGTTGGCACAACTCAGGGGACAGTGAGGAGATGAGTATGTGTGTGGGTAAAAATGCCCTCTCTGAAGTGGGATTGCTGATGAAGAAATACTACATGGCACTGCTGACAAAGTTTCTCCCTCTGATGGGAAGATCTTTCAGCTCAGTGATCAGGCTCTAAGTAAGTGGAATTTTACTTATTCTGAAAGCCAGAATGGGGCTTAGTGTCTTGCTGAGCTGGAAGCCTTTTGCCCTCACTGTTTTGTCCTTGGTACCTTCAAAGGGTAGGGTTTGCTATGAATCGAGTTTTAGGCTGCTACATGAATGTGATAGTATGATGGGAACTTTGGTACTGCTTCCTTCCTACACAATTATTTTTCTTGCAAAAAGAATTTGGGGAGGGAACCTTCCAGAGAGCCTCTGAACCATCATACTGTAATTACAACTTTAATATTTTTGTTGCACTTCAAAAATGGACAAATTAATAAATGAGTGTTTAAAAATATAGGTAGTCTTTACCCTCATTTAAATGGTGAAGTCAGTAATTCAAAACAGAAGGCTGCAACGGTAGTGAGAAGGTATTTGGTAGTTAAAACTTAATTTTCCTGCCACTTTTATTTACAAACAATATCAATATCTCCTGGTTCTTTTATTTATTCTGCCTGAAGTTGTATTTGTGTTTGCACATGTGTTATTTCTGATTACTTTATAAATAGTAGTCAGTCACACATAGAATACTTGAATGGAAATTAATGGCAATTCATATCTTGCAGATCTAATGGGCTGCTGGTACTTTGCTTTTTTCATATTGATTTGATTTCTTTTTTTTAAACCTTCGTCTTACGCTTGCCTTTTTCTTATTTTCAAGTGTCAATTTACAGTATCTGGTTTTACGACAAGAATGACTGTCATCGAATAGCAAAACTCATGGCTAAGTAAGTACTGTGGTCTTACTATTCTGTAATTCTTTTATGCAATACAGAAAAATATGAACCTATTAAACGTGTTTGGGTTTTTTCTCACTCTCCTTAAATAGAAAAATACAATGTTCTTGCTGGTACTTTTTTTTTTAGTAATCAAAATACTGTTTTTTTTAAATACTAGAGCATTAAAATTTTCAGTTTAGTGGTAAAGAAATCCGTTGAAGTACTAGTTGGCATTCTCCAAAGAAAGCAAGTATGAACACTGTTTATTTTGTGTTGGGATGCTGGCAGAAGATCCTTTGATGCAGAAAGTATAATCAAATAAATGAAGGCCACTTTTTCTTTTGTTGGTTTTGTGGCTTGTTTGGTGGTGGGCTGCTTTTTGTTTGGGTTTTGGTGTTTGTGGTTCTTTTGTGGTTTGTTTGTTTGTTTGTTTTTAAAGGCTTAATTTTATTCCTGACTAAAGCCAAAGAGATTGGAGATTAGTGGGGGAAGTAGGTGAAATCTTAAAGAATTAAAGTGACATTAGGAGAGTAAGAAAAACTATGAAATAATAGGAGCTTGTTGCTAATTTCTGGATTATTTGATTTTTTTTTCTTAATTTTTTTTCCCCCTTTGTAGATAAAGTAGGTTTATAAGGCTGCCACATCACTTGCTCTTATTTTGTAGTTCCCAGTGCTCCTAGAGGTGTCATGCAGCAGGAAAATTTCTGAAGTGATCTCAATTTTAAAAAACCCTTAAAAGACTGTGGTTGCAATAACATGGTTTTGTTAGTTGGTTTCAGCTGCTATCACTGCAGCAGTGCAGTTAGCCGATCTGTACGGTACGTGGTTGCCCTGCAATAGCCAAGGAGGGCTTCAGAATAGAGTACAGAAGTGTGAGTGAACAGCGGAGGTCAAAGAATACTGGAACTGGTTGAGTTGGCAATGTGGCATAAAGTCTTTAAAACATGTTGTGATTGGAGGGTATTGCACCTTTCTGCTCCTTCAGGTGAGGTGCCTTGCAGATTAAGCCAAGGCTTTTTACTAATAGAAAAGGATGAGAAGTAACTTCAGTCTTCAGTGTTCTTACGAAAGGAAGGAACTTGAAGCGTGTGACAGGGTAGTTACACTAGCAAAAATGTAAAATTGCAAAATGCAGATGTACTGTACAGGATGTCTTCTCATCCCTTGTTCTCTGCCTTGCTGTTCACCATCACGCTCTACTTTCCTGAACTTTCTTTTCTATTGCATGCCTTAATCAGCATGTCATGTCTTGCAAGTCAGGACATCTTGAAGACTGGCAAAACTTAATTATATGGAAACTAGTCATAGTGTAGACATTTTAAGCTGAACTCTATTCTCTTGTTCTGGGGTTGTTGCTTTGGGCTATTTTGGTTTTTCCCCACAGAAGCAATGTAAGACAACACAAATGATAGACTTTGATATCAAGCTGTCTTTCTAAATTCTTACTGTTCTTTTTTCTCATCCTGATAACCCTATACGGTTCCCATTCTCCCCCCCCTCTTTTGGGGGGGGGAGGTCACCAGCCCTATTGGACTTTTTGCTGTTATTTGGCTTGTCCAAATATAAGGATTAACTAGTTATTAGTAATAAACAGTTGTGTGAAACTGACTCTTAGAAATTGTAACCAAAACAAATAAAATGTCTACTGCTTCTGCTCTTTATAAACAGAGCATCAGAATAGCAAGATTTTCTTTTTTTTTAATGCACCTTTTAATTTAAAACCATGATTGATGTTTGCAGTGGGGGAGAGAGCTGAACCCTTCAAACTGTACCATATTCTTATTTTGTCGTGCGCATCTACGCTGCAGATCTAAGTGTCATATAGCAAAACTTGAGTTCATTTGGTATTAAGCTAGTCTGATCACTATCACACAAATCATGGGCTGTAGATACTTCAGGAATCTTTTAACAGTGTAATCAGGTAACAAGCCGGTCTAGCCGTGGCTCAGCAGTCCGTAAAGCATGTCTACCCTTTTTGCTGGATTCTGTAGTATTCGGGAAATAACTGTAACCCAGTGTAGGTTCATTTAAAGTCTGTCTGGGAATGATCTAAGCTTTATTGTCATCACCTTTGTAAATTACTGTAGCCTGCCTTTTTTGTTTTCTTTATTGATTGGATATTGACAGAATACAGACAGTTAAATTTTGCTGAGCTGGCTGGGACCTCACTTTAGTATGATTTTTAGTCTTTGCTGCCATTAACTTGGTAACCTAAGTACTGCTAGTAATAACTCTTTTGTTAGGAGTGCTTTTTTCATAATGTTTTTCTTCAATATTAGATTATGGAATGTCTGAATACTTCTAGTTCTTTTCCTTTAAAACTGTGTATTGGTTTGGGGGTAACAAAAGTATTTGCAGAAGCCGTTTTTATACTGAGAAAGGTATTTAGTGTAAGTATATTTACTCTTATTTGTTGAAAAAGCACTGTAGAATTAAATCACACTTCATTTGGTACTACATGCCTCGTAGCTGCTGAGTATCTAAAGATTCATATCGAGGAAAATGAAATGAAGGCATTCTAGTTGTACATTGCTGTAGCTGTACTTCTGAGGCTGTTACAAACTTGATGAGAAGTGGATTGATACTATTTTGCTGACATCCATTTCCATAAGCATGCAGCTTTCTCTCCCCCAAAATGGGTAGAAGGCAGTCAGAAGAACAGTAAAAATGCTGATACTTCTGCATGCTTCTCTACAAGGAGGAGGCTGAAACTGCAGGAATTATTTCATCCTGGCTTGAAAGATGGATTTAAGAAAACTTAAAACATACTTTCTAATTTAAAATACAAAATAAAATTGCATCTTAGAGAAGGAAAGCTGCATTTCAGTGCATGGTAGCAGACACCATGAGGCTGAGTTTAGTATATTTTCAAATAAATATTTGTGGTGTCTTCCCAGAGTATTTTGTTCCATGGTTTTTGTTTTTGTCTTGGGTGGAAATTTGGTAGGGGTTTTTGTTTCACTGATATGAAAGAGTATTGCCTTTAGTACCTCAGAGCTTCAAAAACATAACCATAAAAGGTTCAAGGAGATTTGCATTCGCTTTCCTGCTGTTTGACTTGACCTTATTGTGCCAGACTCAGTTAACAAGATTGGAGGCCATCCATTTATATTTTGGTGGCTTATCTTTCAAAAGAAAAGTAAATTAGTGTTTGTGGGCTTTGTAATCACAGACTTCACTTGTCACATTCTCTCTCTCTCTCCCTGCTTCCCACCCTCCCTTCTGTGAGGTTGTGCCAGGTATATTTTCAATGCTATAACTGCACATATTCTTAAGCAGACTGTCACAGCAGCTACTCTGTTCCCAAAGGAATGTGTGCCTCTTCCACTATCTGCAAATACTTTTGTTACCCCCAAACCAATACACAGTTTTAAAGGAAAAGAACTAGAAGTATTCAGACATTCCATAATCTAATATTGAAGAAAAACATTATGAATGGAAAGAAACAGCAGGCCTTGCTTAAAAAAGATTTAATCCTGGATTGCATACAGAGCATGCTCGGTGCACAGATTTGCATTAGTTGACTTTTTTCCCCAGCAAAACATCTTCAAGAAGTACGTCAATTTCACAGAAATGTCTCACAAAGAGTTCTGAAAAATATTTCACAGTATTTTTCTACTGACCATTATGAATTATTTGTTACCTTTTTAAGGTTACTTTTTTTTAAGCATAACAATTAAATTATCTTCTCATGTATTTAATTGTCTAATAGCTCTTCCTCCATCTTCTGTCATGTGCAGGTTACATTCAGGTGGTGCTGATGGGCTAACTGTGAAGCAGCATACTCCCAAAACTCTCTGAGATACTCTCTCATCTCTAGCTTGCTGCCTGCATCTCAGAAGCCAGTTTGGGTCTGACTGTTGAAACAGGGCAAAACAAGCCCATAAACTAAGCTAAAAATACATCCCCACCCTCAATTTACATGTCAGAATGCAGTAATTTCACAAAGATTTGAAAAACCCTAGTTTCTGTCCTACTTCTAGAAAGCTCATCCCTCATAAACAATCATCTTGACTTAACTTGACCCAAATTAATTCCTTCTAAAATTAGCAGTTTGATGACTCCTATAAATTTGTTTCCTTTCAGAAAATTCTAGAATTCTTTAAAAATAAAAAAAAAACCCAAAAGTTCTGTAAAACTGAAGTACTTACTTTTTCTGATACAATTATGCTGACACTTAAAATCTCAGTGGAGTATGCTGATTCTCTTACCTTGCCCTTCCTCATCCCTAGTTTCGGAGTTGAGTTTAGACAAGTCCTAAGTCAGGACTATATGACCGTGTGGGATGCTAGAACAAAATGTTCTCTCGGGATGTCACCATAGAAACATTTGCACACTATTGAGCTGCTTCATCCAAACGAGCGCATGCTGCAGTTCTTAGAAATTGTCAGACAGTGTGGAGATTGGACTCCCTATTCTGAGTTACGTTTGCAGGTGAATGCTTGCTTACAAACGGAGAAAGCTATACTGATAATGAGAAGTATGATTAAAAATTTTCAAAATAATTTTGAAAGCAGCACTAAGTTATTAAAAGACAAATCTAACCCTTCTTCAAACAAACACAGCTAAACTCTAGTGAAGTAGAGGCTTGATTGCGAGAAAACTGGGAAGAAACTTCTAAGATTTGAAACTTTTTTTTTCTCAGAAATGTCAACATAGAGGTGCATATAAATATCTAATTACTCTACAGTCTATAAAATCTAGAGTTACTGCTGAATCCTAATTGACCCAAAGAAACTGGAGGCTGGAATGATTGACGCTTTCTGTGATTGTTATGATGGCACCTCTTAGCTTCCCCATCAGCCATCAGTTCCACAGCATGAGAGTCTCAAATGATGTGCCAGCTCCAGAGTTCTGCCCTGTTTACAGTGCTTGTTTTTTCTTAACATATTTGATTAATGCAGGCTTAAAAAAGAAGGGATTACAGGCTGGTGTGTGTTTATTTCAAGAGGATAAGCTTTAGTGCATTGCACAGCCATGTATATCTTGTGAACTGCGTATGGATTAGGAGTAGGAATATACGCTGCCTTTACTTTTATTAATGAAGTGTACCAGGTACACATCATCTTGCATAACTTGACCATCTTTTAAACTGAAATTTTTTGATACTTGAGGCAGGTAGGAGTGGAGTAGAAGTGGTGAATGAACCATAGGCACCAAAGGCTGGAGGGAAAGACGTGTTGTAGACCTGGAGGTAATTGGAATGACTACAGGGCAGCTAGAAAAGAAAATGGCTTGCCCCTCTTTCCGGAGCCTTAAGTGGGGAGTGAGGGGTAACTTGCTCTAAGCCTCCTTGCAGACTGACTCCAGAGACAACTGATGTGAGCCAGCTCTCTTCTTTCCCAGTGTCTTTGTTTTGTTGTATAATGGTAGGCTTCATCCTAACTTAAAACTGTTTTGTAACTGATTTCATTGAATAACGTGGCTTGATTTGGTGAAATATGGAAAAAATGCATCTTAAAAGTAAAGAGTAAAAAATTGGTTTTACTCAGTCTACATGTGCTCTTTGTGTAACATGTGCTTGAATGTCCCCATATTTTGTTGTAAAAATGTCTAAATATGACAGTTTTACAGAAGCAGTGTTTACTGTAGGCAAACTTTGTAAGAGACAGGCCAGTGCTGTATGGATTAGAGATAAATCATGCAGACCATTTGACGGTTTGATTTGTATAAACCTTGTAGCAAATGAAAACTTGTGTAACTTTGGTCAACCATGTGTTAGATTTTTATACAGGTGGAATAAAATGTGTTAATATGCTGGGAGTACATTTTTCTTTACTGCTTTTTGCAAGAAGTTAACTCCAGTTAAAATTTTAAAATCCTGTTTCTCCTTTCCTATTGTAGAGTGGTAGAGCAAGAAGCTCAGAGATCACAGCAAGTTTCCCAGGACAGAAAAAGTCCCAGCAGAACCAATGGCTGCAATGAAAATAGGCCCATTGACATCCTGGAAATGCTTAGTAAAGCCAAGGATGAATACGAACGAGTAAGGAGATGTCTTTTTGTTTGTTTGTTTTCTACCCACTCCTTCCTCCTCCCCCCTCTCCCCCCCCCCCCCAACCTTATGAACAGATAAAACCAGTACTTCTGAATTAAGGGGCTTAGAACATCATATGGAGTCCACTGAAATAGCATGCCCTGTGATTTCTGAGAGAGATGCTAGAGGATAATGCCGATATACTAAATTGTCTTGTGCAATATACTCTAACCCAAGATTGCAAAGTAGTGCACCTAATCCATAATTTAATGGGCCTGTATACTCTTATGTTTGAATTCCTACCTTCAGAGGGGGAGGAAATACAATTTTAAAAACAGATATCTGGAGATGCAGACAGAACAAAATATTTTTTTTAAAATAGGTGCGTGGGCTGCTTAGTCTCAGTACTTGTCTACTGTCTTGTTTTGTGAGATCGCTGCCAAGGGAAATGTGAACAAATAGGTATATATGTAACACTGTAGAAGAACGTAGCACTGAACATGTCTGGTTTTGTGATTTTGAAGTTCCGTTATTGTACATATTCCTTACAGTGGCTGACACTTTGGTTTTTCAGCTTTTTCCTCTGTACTGAAAGCTGCGGAAGGAGGTCTGTTGTGATTCATGCCATAATCAAGAGCATTCATTGAGCTGCACGCTAAAATACTTCGGCATTTTGAATAATAGAACAGAAGCCTAGAAACTTTGTGAACTATCCCATGTCTGTGATACAAGCACAGATGTACAATGACTTAGAGAGAAGGGGTAATGTGGGGGAAAATTCATATTTTAAAATAGTATGGGATTTGCATGTTGCATGAATTCATAAGTTGCATTTCTGTAATTATTACCTTAGTGGGCAACTTGCCTACTTTTTCACTATTTTTTGTTTTTAAGAAAGCCTATCTGGAAACCAGTTTTTAACGCACCAGCTGTGTTTTGTTTAAAGAGTGGGCATTCTCTGCCATTGTTTCAGTAGCCTCCTTTTCAGACTGATGTCTTGTTCCCTCCCGCCCCCAAGTACACTTTTCTAGGAAACAGTCTCTGATTTCAGGCAAGATAGGTTGAATAGGCATGATCCACCTTGAAATGTAGCTTGATAGACCCATCTTGCAACAATTTCTACTGCTGTGAAAAAAATTTCGTTTCCCGCAATAGCAAATAAAATTGTACCTAACAGCATCTGTGTCTTCATCTCAAAAGTCGTCTTGTGGTATTAGAGATTAGAGATTTAGTCATTCAGTATATTTGTAGACTCAATGAAGCATATTTTTAATAGCTATAGACTAAGTATAAGAATACTGTTCCCCTGTCCTTCTGTTCCCCAGTTTACTACTTCTCTCCTGTCTACTCTGTGTCTAGCCTTTCAATAAATTAATTGATTTCAGAAGGGTGACTCTGGTATCTTTTGCTAGTGCTAAATTCACGAATTTACATAAGAAGGAGATTATTAGTCCTCTTAGGAAATACTTTAATTTGGTCCTTAGGACTATATAATACATGCAGGACAAATATAAGGGTAATATTTGGGAGATCCAAAAAAGAAAACAAAAATTCTGAACGTCCCCAGGTATAATAATACAAGAATGTAAAGTAATGTGTGAGTGTAACATTGCAGAGCTGTGGTATGGCTTTTGGTGGTGTACTGTTGGGAGAAGAGTTACCACATTAGTAGAGTGCTTTGATTCCTTTCAGAAGTTGCTTGTGCAGTAGGTCACAGCAGAGTTCCATCGAGTACTTGGGATTTGAGTTTCTAGATTGTTACAGTACAATGTGGGATGAGCAGAAAAGAATGAGCACTTGGATTAAGCCTTGTATGAGCCACTTAACTTGTCACTTTCTGACATAGATTGAGGGCAGGTGAATGTGACAGACTATACAATATATTTGACCTAGGCTAGATGCTCATTTCTGAAAATCAGTAATGCATTTTTTTAACATTTTAAATACAGATTTAAAAAAAAATACTTCTGATTCTCTGAGCATCAATGCTGTTTGGGGAGGAGGCATCTGTATGAAGGCCAGCATTGTGCAAGCAGCAGCTTTTGTGAGAGCACAGAAAGAAGCATCAAAACCTGAATGACTCCTCTTTCAATGTTGTATCAATTGAGATGGATCTGAAGAAATTGAAAGCTTTTTGTGGGGGGAGGGGAAAAAAAAAGGCAAAAAAAGAAAACACACACCACAAGAACTCGCTGTTTTGGTAGTGTCCTCTTAGGGTGTGATGAAGCCTTTCTCCCTCTTTGTCCTTGCAGTACTGGATAATACACATTTCTAACAGATGGCTCTTAAAAATTATTCAGAAAGGATATTCCAGCTTCTCTCCTAATTTTCAGATTTTTTTCATGTGAAAGTACTGAAAAGCTTTTGCTAGAAACTAAGTTCCTAAGCATCATGTTGTTTAGTCTGGAGAAGAGGAGGCTGAGGGGAGACCTTATCGCCCTCTACAACTACCTGAAAGGAGGCTGCAGTGAGGTGGAGGTCGGCCTCTTCTCCCTGGTAACAGATGCTAGGAGACCTCACCTAGAGTACTGTGTCCAGCTCTGGAGCCCTCAGCACAAGAAGGACATGGAACTGTTGGAGCGGGTCCAGAGGAGGGCTACAAAAATGATCCAAGGGCTGGAGCACCTTTCTTATGAGGACAGGCTGAGGGAGTTGGGGTTGTTTAGCCTGGAGAAGAGAAGGCTGCGGGGAGACCTGATTGCGGCCTTTCAGTACCTAAAGGGGGCCTATAGGAAAGATGGGGAAAAT
>BOSO01020248.1:0-46305 GCA_018403395.1 Gorsachius goisagi | reverse complement strand
GTTCCTCATGTTTCTTGAACCGGGGAGCCCAGAACTGGACACAGTACTCCAGGTGGGGTCTCACCAGGGCAGAGTAGAGGGGGAGGATAACCTCCCTCGACCTGCTGGCCACACTCCTCTTAATGCACCCCAGGATACCATTGGCATCCTTGGCAACAAGGGCACACTGCTGGCTCATGGTAGTGGCTGGGATGCTTGCGGAAAGAATTGAGGGGAAAGCTGTAAGGTGATCGGGCAGAGGAGAGACCGCAAGTCTGAAAACAAACTGGTTTTGAAAATGAACGAACACATACAAGCAGGAGAACTATCTTAACTCTGAGGCTTTCTGAGTGATTGAAAATCCAAAGTCAAGAGTGTTCTGTTGTCTAGATTTTCTAGGAGTAATGTATTTTGTATAACTTCATATGCAAGTGCTTTGAACAATTTTGGTTTAAAGGCTGGTTTCTCCAAGGCCCAGTGGTGTTAAAGCATCTAACTCTTAGGCACACTTCTGTCTGGAGAAATCTAAAGCCTCAGGCAGTACACAAGGTTTCATCGGAAAACAGCTGGTTGGGTGCTTCCTAGCTTGCTATGGCTGAAATACTCAAAAAATGGGTAGGATGGTGGGACCGGTGTTTGAGCAGGTCACCAGCCCCTAGATACTGCTAGTAAACACTCATTATACAGAACCGTTCTGTTCACTCTCTTTTGTGGACAAACTTAGCCTGACACCAAGCACAGACTTCAGTGAAGTCCCCCAGGAACACCAGGCTGTGGACAAGGCTCTGGAAGATGCTGGGGACAGTTCAAATACAGTTCCTCGAATACTGTGTTCAGTTTTGGGCCCGTCACTACAAGAAAGACGTTGTGTTGCTGGAACATGTCCAGAGGAGAGCAACAAAGCTGGTGAGGGGTCTGGAGCACAAGTCTTTCGAGGGGCAGCTGAGGGAACTGGGGTTGTTTAGTCTGGAGAAGAGGAGGCTGAGGGGAGACCTTTTCATCCTCTACAACTACGTGAAAGGAGGCTGTAGTGAGGTGGGTGTTGGTCTCTTCTCCCTGGTAATGGGCAATAGGACGAGGGGAAATGGCCTCAAGTTGTGCCAGGGCAGGTTTAGGTTGGACATTAGGAAAAATTTTTTCACTGAAAGGGTTGTCAAGCATTGGAATGGGCTGCCCAGGGAAGTGGTCGAGTCCCCATCCCTGGAGGTATTTAAAAGACGGGTAGACGAGGTGCTTAGGGACATGGTTTAGTGGTGGGATGGCAGGGTTAGGTTAACAGTTGGACTTGGTGATCTTAAAGGTCTTTTCCAACCTAAACGGTTCTATGATTCTATGGTTCTAAATCCAACTCAACCAGCAAGGCTCTAAGTTCTTTAAAAGCATCTGTAAAATTAATTGGTTTGACCTAGGCTGTATTGGAAAAGTTTGGCACTGTTGTCTCTGCTAGTGGTAGCCGAAAACTGTATAGAGATTATGAATAAGTTATTTTATGTTCACCAGCAGAATTCATGGCTCTTCTTCCCCTCACCCTAAGAATAAGGACAACTCAGTAGGAACTAGAAGATAGCAGTAAAGAAAAGAAGTACAAAATCTCAGAGCCTGTTTAAGGCCTTGTCATTACAATTTAATATAGAGTCAGTGTAAATGAATTCTGTTTTCCCAGAGGCATCAAACTCCTCCTGTCAAGATAGTCTCTCAAGAGAGACTGGAAAGTCTCTCGCTGCCCTCCTTCTGCATTATTATTATTTCCCTTAGAATTTCTTGTTATTGATGTAACTAAAAATGCAATATAAGATCAGAGAAAATATTTTGTCAAGTGACTCAGACAGGCACAACTGATGGGTACTAAGGAAACGTGTACTGCATTTTATGTTTCTCTGAGTGCGCTAGAAAAAGACAAGAAATAGTTCATTTTACTGAGAAATCCAGGTGGGGAATTCAGACTACTTCCTGCTATTATGAAATTGAAGAGTGACCTAGTACTGTCATCAGGTCTGACATATGAGTGGCTTTTCAGACTTGTAAGTTCATTTTTCAACTGGTGGGGTATGTCAAATCCCTGAAAGCTGTCTGACCATTGCAGAGACATTTATTGCCGTGACCACACCACTCTTCGGCACGAAGACCGTCACTTTGCATATGTGGTCAATACTCGGCAGACTGTAAGCAAAGAACAAGGCGGGGGACATAAAGGACAGCCAGCCTGACCCTGTGCTTTCTAGTCAATTTAGAGGGAATAAATAAAGAAAGCCCACTGACAAAAAGCACAAAAATTAAGTTGAAACAGAACTTGTTGAGATATCACAGCAAAATAATTTCTCTTTTGAAAATGTCTGTCTGGAAAAAACCAAAATGTATCATCTTTGGCGTGCAGTTTTTCTGGGCTCATAAGGATATTTCTCATCAAACCCCAACTGCATGCCTTAGAATGGGCAATGGCACCATACAGAGACACCGAGCTGAAGTTTACCTGTTTTATGTTCAAATTGTGCAAACTTTTGGGGCTTCAACCTCAGACTTTTCTAAGTGAAGTCTGGTGAGCATTCTTTTATCTCCCTGGAAGCTTCTTCAGTTAGTAGAAGCAGTTGGATCCAGGAGCTGAAGATTGGATTTCTACATCCCAGATGAGACCGTAACTGGAAGAATATAGCCTCCCTCTCTTTACATAAATACTTATTTATAAAAGTGCAACAGGTTTAACAGAAGAAATTAAGCGATCTCTTTCATGCTCCAAGGTTGAATCAGATGGAAAGCAATTGAACCCTGTAATTATCACAGGAGCCACTGGAGTAGATGCTGTTCTGGAGCGACTGTCTCATTTCTTTGCCCCTGACGCTTGCTTGTGTTGGTGGCAATGCCTGTGTCGTTACCCATGTGACTTCTAATTGCTCGGTGTTGTATGACTTGATCTCATACCTAGTACTGCCAGGGTGCTCAGGAGCTCTTTTCAAGAATACGCCTCCCCTTAAACTACTCTGGACAAGATGTAGATATTATGTAAAAGTTGCAAGGTTATTACAGGAGTTCACTTGGCTTATACATTTAACTGATGAGACTATGATCCTATTAAATCATTATTCCAGTGAAAGTAGATCTAGACCTTTATTTATTGATGCTTGGTTTACCTTTGAATTTCAGACCTTTTTATTCTTGGCTCCTAACTGTATATTCTTAAAATAAACTCCTTTCACCAAGAAAGGTTTATTTTTTCTTCATTCTTGTTGGCCACTGAATCAATTTAAAACGTAATCTCCTGGTCCTAGTGAGGGGTCGGATGTGGATGGTATGCTTATTTATTCACTCTGACAAATGGTGGAGGCACCAAACAGCCAGTACCAAGCAGAACCTCATAAAACTAGGTAAGATAAGGGCTGAGGGCTCTGACTTCAGTTCAGCAGCGGGCAGAAATCACAGGTTGGAGTGGGTATTCTCCCTGGCCATTGCTTTGTCCTCCAGAGGCAATATGTAGGGGCAAATAAAAATTATGAAACAGCTTCTGAATCACAGTTTTAAGCCAAGTGTACTCAAATGAATGAAAATGGATTTCAATTAATTTGTATATGCCACGCGTATGTGTGGTACTTCCTTTAGCCATCTGTTTCTTTTGCAAGTGACATTTCTGAAACCTGCCAACAGAGCATGAGGGGCAGTTTTGAGGGTGTGTACAAGCAATTTGGTGCGGTTAGCTGTATCCAGAGATAAGGAGCCAAAGACACTCAGACCTCAGCTGAATAGGTCAGATTCTACATATTTTCTCCATGCTTCCTCCATGAAGGCTTTTCTCCATCATGGGCTTAAAAGTTTCATATCAGGAGTCTTGTTAAGTAGAAGCATCTTTGCTTTACAGACATACATACGTTTAAAGGCTGGAATAAATAAAATTAACCGGTGCTTTCACCGCTGGAGGGGATGTCCAAAAGGATCACACTGTTTAAGCAACTTTAGGGCTAGAAGATGTGGAGAGACCCCTGGTGGGAGTTTAAGTGCTACAAGGAGCCTAATTCCCATCCAAACTTTTAAGATGTCTGGCCTTTCTGCTTTAAAACAAGCAATAGCACTATCATCTAACAGAGCGTCCTGAGTAATGCGGCCCCGTGTTGTTTCCGTGTTTGAGTAGGATGGCAGCCAATTTGTGTAGGCAAAGAATGAGACTTTGTTGGAACACTGCTTGTTTTCAGGACCCTCCTATGAGCTTCCTGTGCTCAGTCACAGTTGTGCTCAGTTCTAGACTGTTTCTCAGTTTATTCCTAAAGAGGAAAAATCCACACAGTAAGACCAAAGAAGTCAAAGCCTGGTTGAGGCACTTCCTTGGACCTTTTGCTGATGGAGAGTGTGCTCTGTGCCCTCCAGCCCCCCAATTCTGCATTGTTCATGGGTTTCACTAACAGCACAATGTAATTTTTCTCAGCTTTAGTGGTTGGGCAGATTCTGACACACCAGGAAAATGTATCTGTTTCAATTTGGTATTTAACAAGGTGCACAGATGGTGTTAAAAAGCAGGTAGAAGTGGTTAATCACCTGTGAATTTTAGGCATTTTTCTGCTGTCCATAGAGGACTTTAGAAGTGCATTTACTGCATGGGTTTCTCCTCAATGATTTGCATTTTCATGGTTGTTTTCAATCAATCACCCCAGAGAGGTTTGCAAATCTTTTCATTCCAGACCAGTGAAGACCTGCCCATGTCCACATGCCTAGCGCAACAAATGATTTGGGACCTGAATCATGTGGAATTCAGTATTCGCGTTCAGGCATATCCGTACCTCATCACACCCTGAATTGTTTCATTTTACTGACACCATCTGTTTCTTGTGCCTAAACCAATTTGTATTCCATTTCAAGAGTTGTCCCCTATGGTCAGCTTTCTGACCTTGTAAATCGATCTCCTGTACAGTCTGTAACAAATACTTTCCTGAAATCTGGATGAATTATGTCAACGATTTCATCTTTATCAATTCAGCAATGCATTGAAATGACCCTAATACATTTGTCATACATGATCTTCTTTTAACAGAACCATGCAGCTTTCCCCTTACTAAATCACATCTCTAACTGAATTGTAATCTTCTCCCTTATAAATGTTTCCATTATCTTGCTCACTGCTACAGTCAGTCTTACAACTCTGTATTTCGTTGGGTCTTCCCAGTGTCTGTTTTTGACAGCTACCGAAGCTACTCAATGGTGAAGTGCGTTTCAGGTAAATATCATTGATGTGCTCCTTAAAAGAAGAAGAAAAAAATTAAAACCTGGTAAAATATACTCCTGGTGTTCAACAGTAGTTTTAGAAATGCACTGAAATGAATGGAGAATAAAGGAGGATTTCTTTATTGCTGGCAGTTAGTGGCACTGATGGATCATGGCATAGCCATTCTCAGTATGGCCAAACAATTTCACTGTATAGAATTTTATATAGCTACAGCTAAAATTCAATGAACTGATTCAGAAGGTTCAGGATAAACTATAACAATAAGTTAAGCCCTTAAATCGATTTGGTATTTTTAAAGGATAGGGAGCAGCAAGATGTCATCTTCCTTCACAGATGTAACTTTAACTGAAACTGTAAATCCAAAGCAGAATATTGGGGGATAAGGGTATATAATGTGTGATTTAAGACCCATCCTGGAAATCTGTGAGGATTTGAGTACACCGACTCTAAAACATAATCGAAGCGTTATAAGAGTCCATCCAGAAAGTTAGGAGGATATTTTTTTAGAAGAATAAAGATAAATTTCATATCTTAAAGAGGCTATTTTTGAAGAGTGCCGGGCAAGATGAGAAAAGAAAATGACTGCGAAAGAAGAAGCAGAGCAGCAGAGACATAGATAACCACTCATCCTACTATCCTCTCAAGATATGAGCCGGGGATGATTTCTATCAACGACTTCCAAATATAACATTATTCAGCTTTCATTATGTTGTCAATCTAATTTGAATGTAAGTTATTCAGAGCACATGGCTGTTTTGCCTTTGTGTTTGCCTGTAAAGTGTTGCGCACCCCAAGCCAGGAAAAAAGAGAATTCTCAGATTAGAGGAGATAACGTCCTCATTGAAAGTTCTGTGTGCAAATGCTTGTTTTCTAATCACCTTTGTGAAACCTGCCCCTGCTATAGCACACAGAGCAATTCTTCTTCCAAGTAAGGAATTGAGGCTTATTTTATACTAACCCTGGGACAGCCTCTCCACTTACAAGGAATGGGAGAAACTCCTGCCGACCTACATTCGTTTCCAGGGAAAAAGCACCTGAACTCCCAAGATCTGGCTTTGGTGATGACCTGAAGTTCACAGAGCTCTCAGTATTGAACAAACTCCATGTTTGAGATGAAATCCTGAATTCACACTGAAGTGAAACAGAGTTTTTTTCATTGATGCTAGAAAGGCCAAGGTTCCAAGCTTTCCTTTTGAGACAGGAGTTACAAAAGTTTTTGCATGCTGTGGCATGATTACATCAGAACTGAGTGCTGTTAGAGATAGCCCACAAGTAATACAGAAAATATTATCCCTAGGGCTGCAAGATCTAAGATAGTCACTGTGATCTAAAATAGTAGCTCGTTATGTGCTGAGAAGTCCATCTTCCTTCTCTTAACTCCAAATAAAAGCATAAAAGTTTAACTGAAGGGACAATTAGAACCTGAGAATGTGCATCTACCTGACCTCTATTAGTCTACTGGGTAATTTTCTAGCTTTTGGCTTCCCTTTCCCTTCCCCCCCCCTCTTTACAATAAATCTACTCTAAATTTCCCTATTTTTGTTGCATTGGCTCTTTTTCCTCCTTTTTGTATTTTATTTTTGATCTCTTTCTGCCCTTTGGCTCTAGATGAGCCCTTTTTCTCTCTGACTTAATATTTTGTGCATCTGTTTTTGAGCAGCTTTCCTTGCTCTCCACCCTAGGGCCTGACCGAAGGACTAGTTCACAATTTGGAAAGTCCAGGTGAGGGAGGCTTTCATCTTCTGAATTCCCAAATCTGTCACCAGCCCATCCATGGCTCCCATCTTGTTCCCAAACGAGGCCAGAGCAAAGACTGCTGTCTCTGCTGTAACTCTGCCACTTACTTTTGGGCATGAAGTACATCTGCAGTTTGATCAGAGGCCATTGCAGAGGATCATGAAGAAAGCACATCCTACCCGAGCCTCTGGTAGTGTGAGCCAAAGTTAAAGTCAGTCCAAGAGGGTAACTACCAGCAGCAGACTGAGCAGCCCACTTGGACCAGGGTGTAAGCAAGAGGCTGTGTGTGACAAACGTGGCTGTGTCAGCGTGCTGTTGGACTTAGCCTTTCCCAGGAGAACTCCAAGCGATACTCCAGGCTGGGTCCAGCAGGTCAGTCCACGGCTCTCACAGCGAGTTCACTCCACAGTCTGCGAGGGTGGGCTGGGTATGTGAGGCAGGACTTTGAAAAATGCCAGCTAATGATGGAAAGCACAAGAATTGACCAAACAAGATGAATACTTACCATGTAAAGATAAGGATGTAAAAGGTAAAGGCTTGAGCTAAGCCAAGTTCATTGAATATCCAGCTGAGAGTACAATGGGAACAGTTTAACATAGGAAGACCGCACTGTTTCCATCTCAACAGCTAAAAAAAGAAAAAGAGAGGAAAAAAAGAAGGAGGCTATTATTTGAGAAAAACCAGAGGATGGTTCTTGCCTTCATACAACAGGATGTACATGCTGGTGGTGTGTCATATTCCAGTTCTGGGAGCTGGGCTACCCTCTGTTCACAGTGGCAAGAGGTGCTTCTGGGCACATGGTGCAAGGGCACATGGCACGTCCAAGGGCACAGAGCAGGTTGGTTAGTGGTGATGATGTGCAACTGCAGAATGCAGAAGAGCTCAGTGGGGAACGCCTCCTTGCCAAGCCGTGCAAGGGATGAAGGACAGGCATGGAGCAGAGGAAGATGTGATGGTGGATTGTCCCTTGTAGTCCTTTCAAAGACTAAAAGGCAGCCAAGCAGAGGCTGACAGGTAGAAGAACCCACACCTGAACAACTTACAAAGGGCACAGGAGCGACTTGGACAACACCAAGCTGGGCTGCAAGTGCATTCCCACAGCAGAGTCAAAGCACTAGACCATTACCTGCCAGCAAACAAGTCTGGGTGCAGGCACTAAACACCTCCCAAAGCAACAGGAGAAAGCAGTACGGGAAAGCTGAGGAGAGGCAGATTCTCGGGAGAGCAATGGAGACCAAGCTTCTCAGCTCCCAGCCCAAGCAGAGGGGTCCTGGCATGGAAGAGCGAGCTGCACACTGTGCAAACTACACAGAAAATCAGCTGTGTTACATGGTTCTACATGCAAGTAAAAAATGGTAGGGTTTTGTGACTTTTCAGCGGTCTGACACAATTTTTGGGCTTCACGTGAGCAGCAGTAGTATATAGGAGGTTCTGTAAAACGTTCTCCACTCCACATATGCCATACTTTTACTGAATTTTACAATAACTAAGCGTATTAGAAAACTATACTGGAAAAAGTGATTTATGGTAAAATGAGGGAAAAACTTCATGAATTTGAGCAGTCCACGGGATAGCATTTACCCCATGGCTTATCTACATAAGAAGCAAAGCGCTGTCCCATGCAGGCTGCACCACAGCCATCTTGTTGCCGTTAGGGCTGTGTAGCTGCTTCTGTGACCTGGGCCACATGTACCGCACCGGCAAGAGGTGATGTGGGCATGAACCCCCCCATTGCATTGCCTGTTGGGTTCATGCCTGCCACTACAGCTACCGTTTTTCTTTTTTGTTAAGGGAAGGATTTAAATCAGCTCCCAAGTTTTACACTGGTATAATGTTAGGGCGAAAGCAGTTAGTAACCAGTGGGGAAAAAAAACACTGCCACAAAAAATAAATAGAAGTGAGGTATTCTGTTACAGTATTGGGGCATTTCAACCCTTAGGGGTTATTGATGTAAATGAATCTTGTGCTTATTCTGTCAGGGAACGCAAATTAGTAGCACATGAAGAAATAAGAACCAACAGTCTTAAACCCCCAGATGAAATCAAACCACACAAATCAGATCCCATTATAGATTTCCAGACGATGCTCTCGATCAGAGAGAATTTTGCTTCCGTAAATAAAGTTGTTAAAGGTGACCCCATATTAGGGTGAGAGTTTCAAATGTAGCTCCCAAAATGTCTGAGGTGCTTGGAGCGTGGTTTTTCTTTTGGATTGTGCCCATCACCACATAAAACTGAAAGGTCTGCAAATACATTTTATTTGGAGAGCACGTAAGGTTTGATTGATCCCAGAGCTCTGTTGGCACAGAGACTTACCAAAGTGTGCTTTCAGAAAACATAGCTGACTGTTCAGTGCTACCACCATGAGAGCTAGCATCATTCCCCACAAAAACTAACAACACTTCTTCTGCTTAGCCATAACCCTAAACAATGTGTAAAGTTGGACTATGAGAGGGAATAATCCCCATAATTCCATTCCTGAATACATGTGAATCTCCAAATACTGAAAAACATACCAAAATTTAGACTAGTACAGATGAAAAAAAAAATCAAAGTTTCAATGATATCAAAAGTGATCACAGTAAAGAGAAATCACTCTCAACACTATTGGAAATCCAAATATCTGGAATTTAGCTGCTGCCTTGCCATCTGCTCATCAGAGTCACAACATGGGGTTTTTTTGTCTCTCTGTCTCTTGATGCTGACACTAGCTCACACTTTTAAATAGTTTAGAGGCGATATGAAAGCAAGGTGATGAAGAGAAGGAAGATTTTTGCTTGGTCACTTGAACCTTGGATTTGGAGATCTAAAAAACCTGAGACAGATAATCTAAGTTACCTAACTCACTTCTAATGAGAGTGAGTTACAATGTTTTGTCTGAATGAGAATGGCTTTCAGGCACGCTTTGCATCTCACAGGGGATCTGTAGTTCCACAGCAGAGGAATTCAAATTCAGCGCCTATCTGCACTAGCCATATTGGTACCCGGGTACCTTACCTTGCTTATCTGTCTTTAGAAGTCTTTGTTCTGCAAGAGAGCGCCACTGTAGTCCTTCTGCAGCTTGTTATGTTGTTTACGATCCTGCTCAGGCTGCTGTTGGAAATGCTTTTTTCCTCTTCCCAGTGTGAAGGTACAACATGCTGTTACTGTTTACAGCAAGTAGGCTAGGATGACTACGCAAGCTAAGGAGGAACATACATGCACTGGTATATTTGCCGTAGTGTTTTCGCAGAAACTTGAATATATACAGTTTTTAAATAGTTTGGGTATCAGAATGGGTCATTCTGTAAAGAAAAAGAAAAGAAAGCTCAAAATAAATTTGTTGAAAATATCATGAAAGAAATAACATGAAAATATAACCTGCTGTTAATAACTGCTTAAGAACTGGCCTCATCTGAGTGATCTCTTAGAGGTACTTAAAACTACCTAGTCTATTTGGAGGTAGTATATTCTTTCCAGAAAAAAAATAAAGCTCCAGATTAGTGCAAGTAGGAAGCTTGAAAATGGCATTCTGGACAAATTATTTTCAATTTCACTTGTACCTATACAACTCCATCTGTGAGCCACTTTACAAAGATGTGGTCCGACCTCTAAGGAACAGCCAGACTTACAGAATTCAGACTCCATCGTTGAGACTCTGAGCAGGAGACTGCTCTCTGAAGCTGTGAAATTACATGTACATACTTAAAACCTACATGGTGGTTTTTGTCCTGCCTTTAGAACTCACCCTGCCTACTCCCAGCATATGTATGTATATGTGCACGTGAATTAAAACATGTTGCCCCCTCTTCGTAATATAAAAAAAATATTTCAATTAATGTGCCAAAAGGACTTTGGTATCTGTCATAAAATCATAGAATAATTGAGGCTAAAGGGACCTCTGGAGGTCATTTAGTCCAACACCTTGCTCAAAGCAGGGCAAACATCAAAGTTAGGCCAGGTTAGTGAGGCTCTGTGCAGTCAAGTTCTGAGTATCTCAAGGGATGGAGATCCCGGAGCTTCCCCTGGGCAACGTGGTGTAGTGTTTGACTATGCTCATTGAGAAGAATTTCTTTTCTTATATCTAACCAAAATGTCCCTTACAGCAATTTGCATCTGTTGCCTCTTGTCCTTTTGCTGTGCAATACTTAGAAGAAAAATTATTTTCTGTTCCATCTATCTCTACACAGACCTACCCATATTACAAGGCAGGGAGAATGAAGATATTTTCTGGCTATTACAGTTTCTTTTCTTTGCAGACTGCCCTCAATTAAATTATACAGGCAATTCTCCATTATCAGAAGGTAATGGCTGAATTCAATGGTTTTTATTGATGCATCACATTGGTGTTCAGATACAGGATTTCCCATGCCTCAATGCTGCCTTTACAAGGATTAACAAGTCTTCATTTCTATGGTAAAAGTAGATTTCTCATATTTATAAGAAATAAGAGGGACTAGTGTTATTCACTCACTCTTCTACTTTGTCCTTAAAATATATGTGGCAGACTTGTAACCACCAAAGTTGCTATTTAATAGTTACAAATGTATTTATATCAGTGAACACATAGGTAGACTATGTGGAAGGAAGATTACTGTACATCCTTAATCTAGACTGGTTTGCTTAATTTTTGTTTAACTGAGATAAAAAGAGAGTCTGATTTATAATCTTTGCTTTAAAAATTAAGAATTCTATTAATCTTAATGATTTTTATACCCATAGGTAAATAATAAATTAGGTGGCTACCTCTGTGATGCATCTGGAAGGTTAGGAAATATGATTATCAGAGGTTAATGTTAGGAACTGAGGTAGACTGGGCCTAATGCCAAAATCCACACTTGGTGCGTGCATTGGACCTTGGGCTGGGGACACCTGTGTTCCACCCAAGGCTACAGTCTCCCGTGCCCCAGCTGACACTGCAAGTTTTGCAGGTAAAGTTTGCTGGGCACCTGCGTTTATGCTTGCGCATGTGGCCAGAACCACCTTTCTATTTGGACTGAACAACTCCCTATCTGTGTCACAATTACGTCTGTTCAAAAACTTCCAGAGGGCTTTCCTCTGTTTAAGCCCCTGGACTTGATTTGCTGTGTCTCAGAGCATAAGTGATATGGCTACAGTGATCACAACCACTTTAAAAGCAGTACCAGAGGAGAAGCTACTAAAGATAAGATGGCCTCTGCTCCACCTAAAAGCCCCCAAACGCTGGTGAGCAATCACACACATTTCTTGTGGGCTGATGCAGGGTGCAGCTCTGCAGCAAGTAATTTTACCTTTGATAGGTCCCCAGATACGTACGGTTCCTCGCTTCCATGGAGGTGCAAGCCACCCTGTGTAATTCTGCATTCATTGCAGGGTATGAGCAAGCACCCACAAAGGTGCTCTGGAGAGGTGATGGCACTCATCTAGCCTGTCCCACAGAAACTTGCCCATAGCGTTCATCACCAATCCAGCTCCAGGAGAGGCTCGGGCTGTGAAACCCTACCTCCTGATAATAGGAATCTGCATATTGCAGGTAGGCCAGGGTTAAATACTTTAATCCTGAGAGGGGAAAACCCCATGGAGTGGTTTATGGATGGCCACCACAATTTCTAATCTCTTATGAGGTGTCTGCCTGTATCTATGAGTTGTGCAAGGGGTTGGGGGCAGCCCCCAGGCTGTTTGGCTGGATGCCCAAGGGACACATTGGCACCCCCTGACATTCCCATCAGTCTAGACCTAAGTGACTTGATTGTGGACATATTGACTGGGGACAGAGCAGAAAATGCAACTTAGGTCTTCAGCATCCTGTCCTGAGGACTAATCTTATAGATATCATGTCGTAAATACCTTATCACCCACAGTTTCATATGCCAAAGTTGATGAGCTCCAGGTAACCTTCACAGCTTCAGTGCAGAAGAATTTGTCCTGTACTCACTAGGGGGAGCCCAGGTGGTCCTAGCAGTGCTAAAGAAGAAAGAAACCGATTTAAAGGTAGAGACTGGCAGCATTGCTCTTTTCCCAACTTGGTTTAAGTCACTAGTAATCTTAGTCATGGGTCAAGCATGCAAGACCATGACAAATTGGAGGTTCCTTGAGGGCTCAGGCTTGCCAGCACTGCCTAAGCCTACCATTAGTGTCATTAGCCCTGCTTTTCACTCATTTGCTCGGGCTCTTGCTGTGCTTCACTTTCCTGTTTGAAGAGGCTTGTTTAATTTTGCTAACGACTCTGAATGAAGATAAGGCCCATGTGTGTAATAACAGACTAAAATTAAACTTCAAACAAATTATCTGTTAGGATTTAGGAAAATCATATCTGGGGAGGAATTAATCCTCACTGCTTGTTTTGGGGCTTTAGGAGGCCACCGGGGATTTGAAAGAGAACACTTTTTCAGTCTGGCACATACACAGCAACTGGAGCAATGTGCATAATTCTGTGGATATGCTAAAACAAAACAAAAAACCAAAAAGACACCTAAACATCTGAAGTGTAGCCTGAACTGATTGCAAACCAAATGCAGGTGCTGTACATCATCAGCTGTCACTGTCAAAGCCCTGGTCTCCTTGTGACTAATGTCCCTGCCTCCTTTGTCGTTGCTTATCAGGACAATTCTGTAAGCCGCCTCTTAAGCCCCAGTGCTCCATGCTGTGTGGTTTGGAAACTAGCCATTGCATCCTCCTGGTGGCATGAGGTTGCTCTGAGAAGAAGATGCTGCTCAATCCAGCCTATTAATCAAATTAACAGAGAGGGAGCAAGAAGTGCCTGTGGGGGTTACTTTGCTGAAAAATGCTCATGTGGCTCAGCGTGGTGTTGGGAACAGGACTAGAGGTGGGGCTGGCAGAGACTGAGCAAAGTCAGCCCCATTTGAAATGCCACCACCCCGTGGTGGTTTGAGGGATGTAGTCATTTCAGACTAACACTTCAGTTCTGCTTCACTCACCTGCAAGCAATATCCATGACAGACATTAAAGACAAAGACAGAAAAACCTCTGGAAACACTTTCTTACCGTCTTAACACAGAGATACCTCAAACTTCCCATCAATGAGATATGGAGGTCTTTCATCTTTTCTCTTCCATCCATTTTTTCTTTCTTTCAGCTGCCCGCATCAGCTGTAGGGTGAAAGAGCAGGAGGAGGAGGAAACAGAGAAAAGGAGCTTTAGCAGCCAGGAGGAGATAAACGAGTGCTCTTTGGAAGCATAAACTAGACCAATAGTCAGGAAAATCATGTGGGAAAATCTCCAGTGTTTACTAAGTTTTGTGGTTTTCTTAAGCATATTTTGCTTGCAATTCTGGGGGCATAGATTATGCAGGATTCAGAGCAAAAAGGACTGCACCACAATACGAGAAGAGAAACTGCCTGTAAACATTGTCTCAAATTTCCAGAATGCAAGTCTTAGGTGGAAACACCAGGTGTCTGAACTCTCCAGAGGTTTCTACTGCATCCATTGTGTATTCCACTACTGTCTTGGGAATATTTGACTACATTGCCATGCCATCAGATGGTTATGGTTCAGGGTACTTAGAGCAACCTAAGGACTAACAGAATGGGCTAAACCTGCATCCTGAAATCCCAGAAGACTGAATGCACCCACTGTGGGTGTCCAGAACATCTGACTGCATTCCCTGAAGCTGTGTATGAAGAACCCAGCAGGAAACATGTACAAATAATGAGCAAAACATCCTTTCCCCCTCTTTGATAGTTGGTTTAGGTTCCTTCCCACCCAAGTAGGTAACAGCTCTGTGGCCACTCTGCCTCCCCATCCGCTTTTCCCTCCTTGCAATCTGGAGCAGGTATTTGCAGGTCTGTTTCCCATTTCAAGGTCCCTTGGCATACCGTAATGATGCCGTTTATTAGGAAGTTAAACAGGGAGCTCTGCTCCCCTCCCCAGCCTGCACCATCTCTTACTGCAGAGGTACAGGTCTGCAGCATTGCTCCACCCTGTCTCTGATCATGGACTGCATCAAGGAGAGGAGCTGAGAGGGCTCAGTTCAATGTGTGGTCTTCCTGGTCAGAAACCACCTCTCTTTCTAGAACAGGGCTCTTCCCACTCCCTGAACATGACCCCATGTTGCTTATCATAAATCTCAGGTGTCAACAGAGGAATTGAGGATAGGTGGACTATAAAAGGAAAGATCTTTGAAATAGCCTGTTCTGTTTCATCACAAAGGGAGTCAGAAGCAAAAAGGAGGACCCCTTTTACCTCTGAAGCTTCTGGCAAGGACACCAAATTTACAGCCACTGAAGCACAATAGCACACCACCAGCAGTGCACAGTGCACTGATGCCCAGCCCAATAAACCCATGCGCAGTGCGGAGACCTGAGGATCTACCCCCCCAGAAGTGCTGTGCTGGTGCAGTACTTCGCCTCAGCCATCCCCCCCATTGGATGGGCAAACCTCCCTGCCTGCCTGCTCCTCCTGGACCCCAGTGGTGCCGCAATCACACAGATCAAACACAGTGCTCTTGGCGTTTCTCTCATCTACCTCACCATCTGCTGAGAAGTAAACCAGACACAACTTGCACCAACTGAAGTAGTTTTTTTGTGCTATTGCTTGAAAGGCATCTAACGCCCTGCCAGTAATCACTACCTGCACGGTCTTTCTCAGTATGCAGCCAAGCAAGACGAGGCAGAAATCCTTAGAGACACGCGGTCTTTTTTCAGTCCAGCCTTTAACTGGTCACTACTCAGCAATCTCTAGTCCATGCAAAAGGAGTATGTTATCTTGGCAACACTTCAAATGTCTGTTGACCTGAAGAGCGAAAGACTGGAGACTAGAGGTTAAGTAGTTTGGTGTGCCGAATACCTGGTATAATAGCTCTTTTTCACCTTTCTTGAATTTCCATCTTTATCTCCTGTACAGCTTTTGACAATAAATGTCATCTGTTTTATTGTAATAGATATTACTAACAAAAGGCAGATACATTTTCAAAGGAATGAATTTGTTGCCATGGGAGTCAATGCAAATAATTTGGGGTTAAATACAAAGAGACAAAAGAAACCTTGCTTGTTAAAGTGAATACAATCTCATTGCTTGGCATTCTGATTCAGAAGTTTCATGAATATCCTTGTTTTCCGTAACCTTGCACGTTATTGAAAAAGATCTTTCATTTGTTTCTGCTCTTTGCCATTTCCTTAGATATTCTGTTTCCTGGCATCTGTAGAAACTGAGCTGGTTTTGTGTGCTTGACAAATCATCAACATCTGCATGTGAAAGATTTCAGAGAGAGAAGAAATAGTAAAAAAAAAAAAAAGAAGATAGAAACCTCTCCTAATAACTTTTGCTTTGATTTTCATCCACTTGTGTAATAGAATCTCTCCAACGGTGGGTTTTTCTGAAAATATATTTAAACTGAGCAAATTCTGATTTGATTTGATGACACTAGAGAACAAACTCAGTGAAACAGGTAGTCTGTCTTGATCAGAAGCTGCCTCAGACTGAACCTGTGTACTCCTCACAGGACTGTATTTGTAACTTCATAGGGGAACCAGTTGGAAGACTGGTCTTGATTTGAGAACATGAAATATAAATATGGAATTATGAAGGTGTGATACCTACTGGAGGTAGTGCCCGTAACTGGAGGGTCACCAACCGGCACACTCAGGTGGCACGTTTGAGTACCTACTGAAAGTACAAAATGTACCTACCCATGCTGCAAGAAGGGAGTGCTGAAAGCTGGTGTGAGCATCCAGGCAAACTTTCTGCTCTCCCGCACAAACTGGTTTATATCCCTGTGCTGTGCCTTTGTTTCTTTGCGACAACAATTTTACCAAATAAAGGAAGGGAGAATCCAAACCCCACCCTTATGAATCAGTGCAAACGTCCTCCCAGTTTCTCTTGTTGAGTTGTTCATATAAATCAGGTGCTTCTGACTGAAACTTGCTTTGTACAAAACAAGGTGCAGGAGCAGTTGCCACTCAGCGTGCCCTCTCCAGGCGAGAGGAGCTGCTCCCTTAGGAGCTCCCATTCCCATTTTCTGTTGCTCAGAGGACTTCAAAGCCACTGCTTATAACACTCTGTCTTGTGCCCAAAGACCTGCATACCCCCGGATTCTGCTTGTTCTTTTCCAAGGAATGAAAGGGGTTGCTTTGCTATTCTTATTCCCAAGTGTAGGCTATGGGGAGCCCCAAGACTGGGCTACCAGACCCTGTCTCCCCTCAGGATAGGGGAGGGTTGAGCTTTCCTAGCACCCAAGCGCTTACAAATAAGAGACGGCCCAATAACCATTCTCCTTAGCCCCCCATGGGGAGACCCTGGGAGCAACTCATGACCTAATTCAGATCAGAGGGTTTGCTGTAGACCATTGTGTCTTCATTGTTATGACTCTAGACAATTTTTACAATGTTTACCTCAATGTCATGGTATTCATGGATAGTTGGTTGTCTTGGGTTGAAAGAGAAGATCCTGAGCTAGCTGTCAGTGTAGACAAGTGAAGGTGAAGTACAGCAGGGAATAAACCAGCTTGAGGTGGTTTTAGTGAAGACAAACTTAATGCCTTGGGCTGCAGTTGGAAGCAGTAGGAGTGACTCAGTCTCTTCCCTAAATTATACCTCTGCGTGGGGCATGCATCAGACATTAGCAAGCTCCCAGTTATTCCAGAAGTTAGTATGCTGTGCCAACTCATTACTTCCTAAATAGCTTCAGTGTCAGTGCTAAGTGGTGACTTAACTGACTGCTGACATTCGCTACAAGGTCACTAAGCTAAGTCTATACTTAGGAACACTTTGGTGCTGCAAATGACATGGAAGTGATTTCATCTATACACATTTTGACAAGGATAAGAAATAAGAAAATTAAATATTCTTAGAATGGCTGGATTTTCTATGCAAGTGGTTATAAGCAGGATATTTCTTCTTTGCTCTCCTCCCATAGGGAGGACTTGAGCATAAGGAAAAAAATGAACAAAAGGAAAAACTTTTTCACTATGAGGGTGACCAAGTACTGGCACAGGTTGCCCAGAAAGCTTGCGGAGCCTCCATCCTCAGAGATACTCAAAACCGAGGGTCCTGGACAATTGACTCTAGGTTACCCTGCTTAAGGAGGGGGTTGGACCAGATGGCCCCCAGAGGTCCCTTCCCACCTCAGCCATTCTGTGATGACTTCTGTTTTGGCTCAGGTCATGATGTGACAGCCTTTCCAACACCTGAATGCCTTGTCTCTGCTGATCCTTCCTATCACAGGCCTGACCAACATAGACAGAATAGAAAAGAAGGTAGAAAACACAATTAATATTCAGCTCACTAAATAAAACCTGGAGAAGGAGTCTCAGAAAAGCAAACACTAAAGACAACACCAATGAGGAACTGAGTAACAGCTGAAAAAGGGAACATTCCAGCATTTTTTCCTAAGGAATCTAGCATGCCTCAGCTGATGACTGCAGTAAACATGCAGCATTTCTCACAGCAGAGAGCTCTTCTTGACTGACACACCTCTCTTTATGGTCCACATATTGTAAGTGGACTCTTCCCTCCCAGTGCTTACTGTACAGGACTTTCCCCAAAAGCCCAGTGCCCACTGTCCAATGACAAAGATGTGTACAACTCCACCTGGCAACCTGGAGCTTTTAGAACCTTCATGAGCTCCCAAATTCAAAGGGTAATTCTCATCCCCTACCCCTACAGCTGCCAGCACATCAGCAAGTAACCTATTCCCAGCTGCATTCCCCTCATGTCCCTTGCTACTAAATCTCTTCCTGTGCTAAAGCTCCAGGCATTTTGGAAATAATTTCTGCAACCCCTGTACCAAGCAACATCAGAGAGGCTATCAGTACCATGTTCAAAAAGCTGGTCACATCTGCCAAAATCTTCCCTAGTATACTCTCTTATTCAGGACACTGAAGTCAGTGTCTTTTTAGAAGAGTTTTTTTTTTAGTTCAGTACTTTCATGGATAGGTAGTTTAGCACTTCCCTGCGCATCTTCGTGGGGAAGA
The DNA here is from genome assembly GCA_018403395.1 of Gorsachius goisagi. Lineage (NCBI taxonomy): Eukaryota > Metazoa > Chordata > Aves > Pelecaniformes > Ardeidae > Gorsachius > Gorsachius goisagi. The sequence continues at coordinate 27,501 of BOSO01020248.1, read as the reverse complement.
ACAAAGGGCCCGGTGCTGCCTGATGCCAAGTTACAAGAACCTTGTTGTTCTCCTCTGCCCACCACACCAAAAGGCCACAATTTGCACCAGTTGGTCCTCATTGATAGTCCATCAAAAATATCAAAAGGCAAATTATCCTCATCTGACCTGCAGATGTTGATATGAGTCTCCCTCTAACAATAAAGATAAATATCTCAGCTGTCATTTATGGGGAAATGGCATACAGTTCTTCAAGTCTGATGATTCAGACATAATCTCCCAGCTATTAGGAAGACAGAGGCAAATAAATTGGGGGCAAAGGGGAAAGAAAGAAAACTGAAAGGAGATAAACTCTCTATTACCCTCCATTTTACCCTCAAATCTGTCTTGATCCATATCTGAGAAAAGTAAAGGAACAAATCACTTTTTGTTCCTAGCAGGGCAGCAGGGGATTGGGAAAAGCGTCTGCATGCATGGATGCTCCATTTCAAGCCAAGGGTAGCAAGAAGACATTAAAGTGCCAGGCAGTTTCATATTTCACTTTATTCTCTTGACTTAGGTCAGGTACATCCCTAGTGCACATCGGGATAAACCACATGGGAGCTGTGGAGCTCCCGCAGTGCTGGAACGGGCTGGCTCAGGCACATCGGCTGCCTGTACCTGCGCTGCTGCACAGAGCAGGACCGGGATTCAGCACGGACATGAGCGCAGCCCTCTCCACACAGTTGTCAGCCAGGATTTCCTCATCATTTTCCAGTCCAAAAAGCAGTGAATGGTTTTTTTTCTCCTACCTGCACCCATTTTCAGCCAGCAGCGGGATCCTAGCTCATCCAGCCTGTGCTGTGACAGGGAAGGAGAGATGCCCAGGCTCTGAGTCCCAATCGTGTGGGATTTTATAGGACAAAATCCAAATATGAGGTTTCACTTTTTAAAAATAATAAAAATCAGGGGGTAGCTATTCCTGTGATAGAGGCAAATGCAATAAGTTGGTTGGGAATAACTGCAGGACTCTGTAGTTACTCACTTCATTAAGTCTTAATTGTAACAATTTCAAGGTGCAACCCCAGCACCGTAATTGCATCCCAAGGTGACAGAGGCCTTCCTCTGAAACAAAAGGCCTGCAGTTTTCTCCCCAGATGCTAATGGTACAAAGTAGAGTCAGAAAACGCTGTCAGCAGGAACCAGGAGACGCTGGGGAGCCAAGGAGACCCCTGGGCTACTGAGTTTACAAGCACATAGTAGGCAAACACCATTAACCAGAGCTGCTGATGTAACTTTTATTTCCCCATTCTATTTCTAGCTTGCTCTCAGGAGCATCCCAAGTAAATATGCACCGTCCTGGCCTCATTGGTACGCTGCTTTCCGTAAAACTCTAGCAAAGCCATTTACATACTGGCAAGACCAGAAGGGGAAAGAAATGGAATAATCAAGACATAGAGAGCGGTGTTGCTCCCCCTTTCCATGTGCCAGCCCAGGCTCCATCCATGCTGACCCCACCAGCGGCGGGTGGTGAGTACTTTCTTGACCCACTGGCCTTCCATTCACGGGACTAAAATGGAGAATTAATTGTCAGGGCCCACCTGCAGCTGGAGGATGAGTCAGTCCCAAGGGACTGCTGAGTCGAAGAACTGAAACAGCCACTGAAGTTGGAAAATGAGCGTTCTCATACAATCCTGTGCTAATGTCCGAGCAGGAAATAGAAATGAACTTTGGAATAAAAGTCAACAATTGCAAATGAATAAAAAGAGGACCAACGCTACCAGAAGCCCTTCATTCTGGTGATGTCATGGTTCCCAAATGCCCTTCAGAAATGCAAATTGCCTACAATGTAATAAAAAGGGCATTTTCTAGAGTGTGCAGAGCTTGCATAGTTTAATTACGCATAAACTAGGGTGACTCTGGAAAGGAAAATGATGTGGATTGCATTCTCTGAGTGACCTTGGAAAGGCACTTAGATACTTTCTCTACACAGCAATTAAGTAAACTCACACTCATGCGCTGTCACTCCTATTCCTTTCCTTTATTTAGAAACATTTTTTGTTCTCCCTGATTCCCTGATCTCACATTGATTTATCTCTGTGCTTAGAAAATGTGATTTGTTTCCCTCAAGGTAACTAAACATTTGACTACAGCCTCACCGTCTCTAGTTTTCTGATCTCTGCTTCAATATTACTTATATTAAACTTCTGCCACCTTCTTCCCACAGAACTCCATCTAGGCTACCTCACTGACATGACAGAAAACGGAATAAGGAGATGCCTATAGAAATTGCTCATCCAGTCTTCCCAAGACCCATATCATCTCTCCCAACCCATCCCAGAGACTGAAGAATAAACCTCCTTTGCCTGCTTGTCGAAGAGCTTCACACCCCTCTGTGAATCACTCCAGGGTGGCACTGTGGAACTCCAGATGCTTCCCTTCATCATTTTCTTCACCCAGAGCCATGGCGTTAGGTTCATATTGCCTTTGATGTTGCTGTGCGTGGCTTTGTAAGGAATCACATCCAACTTGCAACGTATGCAGCTACCCACCATGGCTCCAAACCATCCACTCAGACCTAAGTGTAGCAGAATTTGCCTAGTACCTCATGACATGGACCTCATCTTCCAGTAACTTTCCTCTTGTTCCAGATTTTGCAGAACACCTCTGCAAATCATCACGCAGCTCTGTGCAAGAACAGCAATGGCTTATGGGGAAAGTACGGTATTGGGGAGTGGATTAAGTTTATATTGCTATAATTTGAAATGCTCCAGCAGTCTCAGTCTTTTATTTTGTGGAGGCTCCAACACCATGTAGCCAGCTGGTTTTGTCAGATTTTGAAGGTCAGTTTTGAAGTCTGCGAGATCACCATGCAAGAGGGGGTAAGGGGCTGTTTTCTGGATACTAGGAAAAAAACCCCCCGTGTTAGCAGCTCGGCTCCATTTCTTTTGGGTTAGGGTGTGAAAAAAAAGCCTCAGTAATTCCTGGCTGTGAGCACTGCTGCCCAGAGGGAGTGGTGGTAGCAGCTCGGGTCTGTAGGATGGGAGGGAGCAGGACTGGGGCTCTTACAGCTGTTTCTTACATCTGCCTTCAGCTTGAACTTTCAAAAAGAGCCCACTCTTTCTTCCCCTTGAAATTTGCAGAGGAGTGACCATCCCCGCATTGCTCTTTGGGAATGCTTTTCTCTTGGTATCTTGCTGTGTCTTTCAAGGATGAACAGAAGATTCCCCAGGATGATTTGAAGAAGGTGGCAAAGGGTGGAAAAAAAAATGTTCACCTGGCAAAGGCAAAGAAACCGGGGGAGGGCAGGTGGGGAAATGGTGCTGATTTGAAGCTGATGTTTGAGCTATGATGGAGTTTCAGTGAACCACACCACAAGGGCTGCTGACTCATAAAAAAGTGGAATACCCAAAAGGAAAGCAATGATCCCGGAGCAATTGCATCCATTATGGTATGTCAGACATGGCTTTGATTGCACAAGCCTATAATTAGTTACAGAGAATTGCTCTGTCTCTGAAGAAAGAAGAGGAAACAAAAAGAATTATTCCCTGCGTTAGTGACTAGCTGGATCAGCGATTAATGCTCAAGGCTTGCTTTAAATCAAATGTATTCACTGTTGATAGATTTATATTTATTTTTGCCATTTCAGAGTAAATGCTAATGATTCAGTAAAATTTAACAAATCTCACAGTGAAGATCTGAAAATGTAGGGATTAATTTTAGGGCTTGGCTTCTATCCACTCTGCGTGTAAGAAACCTGCTTAAATTTTTGAAAATTATTTTGAAAAAGAAGATCTCTTGGTTTTGCAGTAGGAAGGAAAGAAAGAAAGAAAGGGAACAACTGAGTTTAATATGAACGGAAAATGGTAGTAATGGCTGCATTACATACCTGCTAACACTAGATGGGGTGTAAGGAAAGAGTGAAGGGGAAAGCCAGGGAACAGCAAAACCTTGGAGGTCCGAGCCACCTCAGGCAGACAAACTGAGTTTAACGAAGCTGAGCATGGCTTCCTCCACGTTTTCAAAAGCCAAGACTGATCATAAATCGACAAGGACCTGTTTGCCCACCCTGCCCATGCCTCTGGCAGCGTGGATTTTCACAGCGTGGATATTTTAACACATGCAACGCACCACTGTTAGTCTCAGTAACTACATTTTATTCATATATTGAAAGAGTACATACATGTGTCAGTAGCACAGATTGCATCAGCTCCTCTTTACTAAAAAAAGCTCAATGTATATACAGCCTTAAAATGCTCCCACTGTAGCTAGCACATCGTATTAAATCTATGCTTATATAAACTATTGTTCTTTACATAGTTGTATGTATTTTAGAGTACATTAAAAATTACCAGGTGGCATGTTCTGTTATCCTTTCTCACTGTCCTGATGGCCCAACAGTTGCAGTAAATCATGAATATGCATAGTTTATTTACTATTCAAAACAATTTCTATTACAGAATATTGGCCACAGAGACAAACCCGTTATTGCATTTGGAAAGGCAGAAGTATTTTCAATGCTTGGTGATTTCTGTTGTTATGGCTGCATCCTGCAGCTTTTCCTTGGGAGCAGGAAAAGCAGAACAGGGCTCTTTTTGAGACCCTCCCTTTGTTTAATCCTGAAAAATGTACCGAAATCCCTTTTCTTCATCAACTTTTTGCCCTCCTTCTTAGCTGCTTTGACCCCATGTGCACCAATGCAGCAGCACAGGCAGGCTGGTGGCCCGACTCCAGCCTCCTCCTGAAGCTGGGAGGGATGCCGAGCTGGGCTTCCCGACCAACTAGCGCGGCTACCCAGCAGAAGTGGCAGCCTGCCTGCAGAATTCATTCCCCTCACTTTCTTCTTCTGGTCCCATGTGAATGAGCTAGACTCCTGTGGATCACTTTATCCTCTTTATTAAGTCTGTCTCTGCAGAGACCATTTTAATTTAATTCAACTTGATAGCCAAGTCTCAAAATCCCCCTGGCTCTCGAAACAGTACAATCTCCTGGTATTGGATACACAAGCCCTTTTCCTCCATCCTCTTCCTTCAAGTAAAAAATGTCAAGATCCATTTTCTCTAAACTAGCTTTTAGCTCTTTGACTGATGCCCCTTGCTGAGTGAATGGTACTAGCAGTGAGCTCTAAAAGAAAGTGCTGGCACACTGAAAAATGCCCCTCCTTGGCAGAATATCTGACTCTATTTAAACATGCACACCGGACAGAAAAGCAGTAAAAAAAATGCCTTCCCACAACATAGGTTAAGGAAACATCACTTGCCAGCCATACCCACTTTAAAAAGTAAACTGGGAACATGGTAAGAAATTGCATTCACTGGCAGATATATGAATCATCTCTTCGTTTTGTCATATTTGTTAGCTTAATCCTAGGAGAAGTATTGCTAAAACCTGCTGCAGAGGGCTGGTTTGCATCCTATTCCTATTGAATCTGTCCTATTGAACCAAGGGGACCGACACCACATTGGGATTTGGAAGGCTGAGTGCAATACTTGAGATGGCTGGATGGGCTAAGTTGCCAATGCAATTAAAAATAAAACCAGGATGAGCACCTCTATAGGAAAAAAATAATTAAAAAAAAAATTACTTATGTCTCTGACAGTAATACTTTTCTTTCATAGCAGTGAGGCAAACGTTGGGGAAGGCTGTGATATTCCAGGTCACTGGTAGGTTATGACTCCTCATGGGAGTCCTTGTGCATAACCCTCTTCTGCAGCAATGTTCACATCTGTGAATGTGATGTCCGAAAGCCTGTGAGAATATCTCTGTTTGTGACAACAAACCATGTTTCACATGTCCAGGGCAAAAACATGACGCTCACTCAGCACAGAGATGGTGATATAGCCCTGAGTATGATGGAATGAATGCTCCGCCTGCTTTATGCAAAGCCTCCCTATTATCCAAGGCAGCAGCACAGCAGCAAGACATGATGAAACAACCTAATATGCTCAGTGGTGTGAAAAAGGAACATACTGTGTAAGTAACAAACAGGGCTCTGATACACAGCTTTGTTGGGTAAGGATGGTGGAGAGCCTTTCCAGGAAAGCAGTCCCTTGCTCTTACCCTGACAGAGGCTCTGCGTGCCAGGACCAGCTTATTTAGCATGTCTGGATGCCATAGTCTGTAGCCAGCCAAACCACCAATGCGGCACAGTCTCTTCACCCCCTCCTGTTTAACCCTCAGTGGCTTGGCAACCCAGCAGAAGCCTGGAACACCCTTCTTCTTGGAGCCAGGGTTAGCTCTAGCGTGAAACAGCTCCAGCTGCCTTGGTTTCAAAAGTCTCGGTGATACCGAAGTCATCCTGAGACCTCAGCCAGAAGGAGGATTCCCCAAATACAGCTTGTGATAACCAAAACCTGAATTTGTTGCTTGTGAGCTGTGCTCAGAGGAGAACGCTGGAGAATAAATCATCTCATTGCATACAGACGAGCTACAGCACAGAGTACACAAATGTAGATGTGTGTTTCAGGCTAAGCTTAAGCTGTGCCTTCTAGAATGAGAGACCACAACAGATTTACTTGTTAAAACATCCCAGAATCTACTGGGATCATCAGGAAGAGTAGGAATTAGGGAAAAATGGGGTGAATTTCTGGAATACCTATTGAAACAGAAATTGGACGGAATTTGTAGTTGATTCATTCATGGCACCAAGCAGACCTCTGTTATCTTGTGTCTCGGTTAACTTGTTAAGATCTCATGGTATAGCAGTGACACACCCTTCTTTTCCTGGCTACCCAGTTACTGTGGGCTGGGCTATTTGTTATGCCCAGCTTGTTGTTGAAACAGGGAACAATGGAAGAAAAATGGCAATAGAATTTTACTTTCCCTTTAATCTACAACAAATTAAAACAATGCCTTGGACTTACTACAAACCACAACGACAGATTTTGAAGACAGACCTCAAGAAACCAAAATAAAGTGTATTCTGCAACGTTACTGTCTGCTTTTACAACTCATCAGCAACCATGAAGAACTGGCTCTAATCTTAAAATCATTACTAACATGGTAGTTTGAGAGTCAGGATGATTTCTATGCTTTGTATGGCTTACTCTTCACTTTCTTTATGAGATGTTCAAGTCAAGGTAGTTTTCTGGGTAAAATTTAGATCATTCTCTTAGATGTCAACATTAGTCCTAATGCACTGCACTCACCTCTGAATGACTGCAGACTACAAAGTGTCTTTGAAAAAGGATAAAACGGACATGTCATGCAGTAACCAAGTAAATGCAATCCCTGATTAATATGCAAGTTTGAAAAGTTCAGAAAATGTCATCATACTCCATAGGTGGACCCTGTCTTTGGAAAGGTCTCTCTTTGTTTTGTTTGTGTATAATGTCATTCCACATGAATTTCCCTCCAGCAGCTTTTCATAAACTCAAGTCAATAATGATGTGTTCAAAAATTTGAGTGTTTCCTTTAAAACTAGAGGCAAAGAAAAAATCTCTTCGATCCGTTGACACAGCTGTGAAAGACCGTGGCGCTTGCACATAGATTTCTTTAAATAACATGAAGAGCTGCTTTTCACCATCCCACTGGTATATCTGGGAGAAGGTATAGTCACTTCCCAAGGCTAGGTAGTAATTGCTCTTGAAGGAGAAAGGCTGCAGCGTCATGGCTCCTCGGGATGGAAGGGCCTGTATCTCCACGAACTGTTTGCTATTCCATTTCATAACTCTGGAGTCACCAATGAATCTTGTGAGCGTGATGTACAGGTTATCTTGCATCCTGAAACTCTTCACAGCCAAGACATCTTCCATATTGGGGATTTCACTGTGTGGGACAAACTTTTTGGAAACTTTGTTCCACTGGAGTATAATGGGAACCTGGGAGCGGCTAGAGAGGATTAAATGTGATTTCCCATCTATATCAAGAAACTCCGCATCAGTGTCCCTGAACCACTCATGAAGGGACTGGTACGAGTAAAATCCTTTGTTATTCCACTTGTACACTGTTGACAAACCTGCTTTAGAGCTATCTGCTATGACAAAAAACATTTCACTGTCTATCTCAAAAAGCTCTATATCATTTGGCTTGGAAATGCGAGATACTTCGATATCCTGGAATTTGACAAACTTTGTCCAGCTGTCGTCATACTTGTAAATGTGTGAGCCACCAAAGAGCTGTGCCACCACCACAAAGACTTGGTCACCAACAAGAATGGCTTTACATCCCACTATGGACTGACCTATTGCCCGAAGAAAAAATAAAGCACATAGATTAGCACAGAGCAAAGCACCTTTTAAACCATAGAGATATTACCAAATCACCCCGCCCTTTTTAAAAAATCTTCACCATCTCATAATTTGATCTTTTACTATGTGCTGTCAGAGCTTCTTCTCTTACTTTTTTCTCCCCAGTAACTGCAAAGATTACTTCAAATGTTGGAAATGTCACACCCTTCACAGTGTGCAAATATGATGCGCCCTAAAATGCTTACTCCTTTTTATCCAGAATACTTTTTCTTTCTCTCTTTGTTCAAACACGTGCCCCCTAATATCCAAAATAATTATTTAAGACAAATTTTATTATTCCAAAATAACAAGAGTTGTTATCTCATGATTCAGCAGGAATCCGAAATTCTCTTATTCTTGGAATGTCTACCTTTCCAGTTTAACTAGAAGAATAAAATATAGCCTATTTTTCTTGCTCCAAGAGGGCCAGAGTAAGCTTTTTGGTACTGTAAAAAGAAATATTGATGCATCGTGGATATCACCTGACAGCAGGGTGAAAAAGATAAATTTAACTCTGTTGTTTCTGTTAAGTCTTTCTGAGATTATGCTAAACTAGAAATATTTAGGAATAGGGTAGTTGCCAGATTAGATCAGATCGAGCTGTGGTCTCTTTTGAGAATGCCAAGTCACTATACAAGATCCACATGAGAAAAGTAACAATCAGACTATTTATGAAAGGTTTTGTTAGAAGAAGAGAGGAATTCCTCTCTGAAGCACACAGTTTAAGGAGAACAGTATCTCCACAAACTCCTCTCTGTCTGTATGGTCACAGTCACTACAGGAGACTCGCCCTGGCATCTTTCCTGGCCTCTCACACATTTATGTTTCACAGCCAGCCTCGGATGATCTACCACCCTTCCAGTGTAGGAGGGGTGGGATTCATCTCAAGTATCCTAAGATACCTGCAGTGTAGACACAAATGTTTGAGCTGATCATCCAGGCTCCTTCTGATCTAACTTAGTTAAAAAGCACTCAAGGAAAGATTTCACCTGGCCTGTAGATGTCTCCTTCTGCAGAGGATAGCAACACCTATTCTCTGCACATTGACTCTAAAAGCAATCATGACAACTAGCTCAGGTCAATAAGCCCATGTTGTAAAGGGCTAAATTTGGCCATCCAAATGCCAAGCATATAGTTAGTAATGAAACTGCCCGTGGAGCACACAGCTGGCTCCTGAGCTCTTCAAAATGCTCTTTAGGCTCCGCAAAAAGCTCTTTACCTGCCTGTGTCCCTTGGCAAAAGTCTCTCGCTTGCTTACACTTTAGAGTACAGAGCTTAAGCTCAGGCCTTCCAGGAACACAGGACGGTCATTCGAGAAATGAGTCTCAGCATGCATGCTGGATGTGGAGCTTGGACACAAGTCCCCAGCAGAAATGTCTCCTGATCATGTCATTCACAGAACGATGAAATACATCCAGAAGACAGCTGTCTTTGCAAATGACCTAAACTCTCAACTTCATTTCCAGAGCTTTTCTAGAGTTCTGCTAGCTCTCTTCAGGCCATTGTCTTCTCAATTTACATCCACTGGTACATATCTCCCCCTAAGCTACCAAAACACAACGAAACCTGAAAAAGCAAAAGTTTTCATTTCCAAAACTTCCTGACAGAGGGGTAGCATCTTGTAAACTTTCATTAGTGACACACATAGTTGATCTGAGGAGGTAGGTACTTGCTGCCTTTGTGGACTGCCCACACCACCAGATGAGGATGCAGAATACTCTTTTGTTTCCCAAAATGCAAGGTGAAAAATAATCTATCACACATAACAAGGAACAGGAGGGAAGGGTGTTCCATGGATAGATTTAGCTCCTGAGACCCTGTAGCTTGAAGTAGTTGGGAAACTGGGCAGCGTGCAACAGCTGTAAAGACTCTGTCCCTGCTGTCATGATGTGAGTGAGCTCTGCATAGCACCACGAAGTGTTCGTTAGTGACAGAATGGTTGTTAGCATTAGCAAATCACTTGGCATCCACATGGGCTTTTTGTTTGATGAGTAATCTGGCCAGGATGCTAATTTAGCATGTTTATAAATGGAAAGTAAACATGAAAGCTTTACAGCACATCTTTTTAGGTAACAGCCGTGGTTTAAATATTTCTATGTCATCTTCAGCTGTGAAACCCAGTTTCTTGGCCAGCCTACCCTAGATGCATCCTTCAGACCTATTTCCTTCTACATGCAGCAGAGTATTTTTATATTCTATTTTGCAGGCACTTTGGCAAGAGTAAGGGCTCCTTTAGCCTGTGCTTTAACTTGCAGTGTGATTCAGGCAGTGAGTGCCTAAGCTGGGTCATGGTGTGACATTCACAGCAAGTGTTTGTGCCTTCAGAACAATTTACAAGATCAGACAAAAAAAGTCTAGTTTGTGTGCTACAGCGAGGTTAAATGTGCATGTATTAACAAGATGCACTACTCCACGAAGTCACTCGTGTCCAAACATTGCGCACTTTGATCTACCCATTTCAACAGAGATTCAGGACAAAACCTGTCAGCTGGTCCCATGTACGAATCTCGTCCTTGTGAAACACCAACAGTTCATCAGTGACTGGAACCCCAGTGTTCATATACCTGTGATATTGTCATAACTCCTGAAATTCATTTCAATGTGATCCCACTCCAGCACCATGCAGTTCTCCATGCTGGGCTGTGCAATGGCTACGAACACATCATTCTTTGAGTTGAAAGTATCCACTGAAACTGACTGATAGGGCAAAATCTGGTGAACAACAAAATCTAGAAACATACATTTACAACAATTAGGATACATCCTCGCTGGAAACACACAATAAGTGGTTGCTGATTATAACAATTAACACTGAAAAATGAGTTAAATGCTCTGGATTTTGTATAACACTAGCATGGAAGTGTCGGTGCTCACGTTAGGCATGCAGCAAGAGGGGAAAGCTTCTCCTGCTTTAGGCTTCATAAACTGTCCTTGGGCAATACAGTTGCCAAGGAGATCAAATAAGTAAATAGTGGCAGAAATCAGATTTTCCAGCTAGGCTGGCTGGTATCAATGAAATCAGGATATCAAGAGAGAAGTCTCTTTCCCCACAGCTGGAAGTTGCTTTCCCGTCAAGTGAAATGGCCTTGCTAGAATCACTTTCAAGCTGAGAGACAGCAACTTCCAGCTGAAGTCAAATAACTTCTTAAGTCATGCAAATTTAATCACTAGCAATTTGTGTTATACTAAACCAGGCAGAAAGTGAAATGATAATCTGAAGTTTGCCTGGGGATAACCCCATTTTGGCTAGACCACAGACAAAATGGTGTAATCAAAAACTCAGTTAACATAACATTTTATGGGGCATTGTAAAGTAGTTTAGGCATAAAATACAACCAACCTGCAAATTACTATCCAGTGGAAAACTTACTCTAGATACTAAGACTGAGGAGTTGGAGCAAGCTGTAAAGACTAAGAGTATAACTCCAAAATTCAAGATTTCTTCTCGAAATGCAAGTGCCTTTGTAGACTTAACTCTAAGTTCACCCTGGGCTAAGTCAGCAGTCAGCACAGAGCCAATGTGGGGCAAAGCGAGGACTTGCATCTGAATTAGGTCTTTGGCCTGACAGCTGGGCAAGGTCATTGTTATCAGAAAAAGAAACTGGTATAGCAGAGCTGACAAAGAAAAGCCAGCACTTGGGTCTAGAACATGGCAGAAGGCCTGCGTGCAAGTGATGTATGGATATAGATACAGAGAAAAGGAAATGCATCTTCCACCACGATGGAGCTTCTCTGCAAAACCACGCACCACTCTGTTTCAAGCTCCGTTTGCTAGATGCTTTCACCATGCACTCCTATGTTGGCAGGGTCTGAGCATCCAGGGATTTTGGTGAAATGATAATTAAGTCCTCACTTGAATCCTTCATTTCGGTGCATTATGAAATAATTGTTTTTGAATGAAGAACTCTCTGTCTCTGCATGCTTGAAAGCCTTGCCCTTGAGGAGTTACACTTCTGGAGAATAAAGATAGATGGCTACCATTAAACAAACAGAGAAGATTCTATAGCTGCAAAAGAAATTACAGTCTCCATTCTTCGAGGGACTATTATAAATAGAGTTTGGGCTTGATTCATAAATGCTGGTAGGAAAACAAGAAAGTTATCTTCATTCTCACTGGGAAAATAAAAGGACTAGAGAAAACTGACACTGAAGTATGCAGAAAGTAAAAGTAAGTGATAAATCATGAAAGGATGCAACAATAGCGGATACAGCCACAGAAAATCAAAATATTTTTAAAATCTTGAGAAAAAACCTAATGCTGAAAAAGACATCTCTTGAAATCTGAACAGTTGTGAAACACTTTGAGAGAATCTGTGAATTAAAAAAAAAAAACCGGTCTGTATGTTAAAACCCTCTGCTCATTCAGAAATGATTCAGTGTTAACACAGCTATTTTTACTTGTACCTGTCATTGGGCTCTTTATGTCACTTGACGAGTAAAAATGGGTAACAAAAATCAGTTGTAATCACTAAAAAGCAATAAACGCTGGTTTTAGCACCGGTTGGGAATAGCAGACTCTAATGTGGAACAGGGTTACAAAGTAAAGAGGTGCTGCCACATCAGGCTTGCTAAAAATGTAGGTCTTAGGGGATTGATTTAGTTTTACAGGCAGGTCCACATGCCTTGCTTTAATGCTAGAAAGAGATCATACAGTAAATACAGTCTCGGAGGGGGATGTTTCCCAACATATTTCTCTTTTAAGCTGTATCAGCCTGCATGGGAGAGGGAAGAGGACACAGCCCTTGCTTTCCCCCTGTGCTGCTGGCTGCGTGGGCTGTCACTGTCTCCCTCTCACCCCAGTGCACCCCAATACTCTCCCTGGCTCCAGACACATGGTTTTAACATGGCTTTCTGCTGGCTGAGGGCTGGGGTGGTCCCCCCTTCCTCCAGCCGCCTGCTCTGCCTCTGCTCCTTTGGCTGCAGAACGTCACGGATGAGGGACCCAATGCTTTTGTTGTTGGGCTGATTTCCCCCCTGGTAGCCTCTGCAGATCCCAGCACACAGGAGCCCCAATGCTGACAGAGCAGGGAGGAAGCACGCGGGAACTGCTGGAAGACACTGAAGGGAAAGGAGAGCAATGACCTCTTTGGGCAGCAGCTCCTAAACTGCATCCTGGGACTTGGCCACCAGTCATGCCCCTCTCCTCACAGCCCTTCTTCTCCATGGCAGAGACTTCTGCTCTAGGTGAGGCTACTCAGGGCCTGGAGTGCTCTCAGGGAGCGTTAGCCATCCCTTCTGCATCCCACCATGGTGGCATGGGTGACGTCCAGCACAGGAGTGAGTATGGAGTAGGTAACTTTAATTTGCAAACCACCTTCCTTCCAGCTAGCAGGGAAAGAGAGGTCCACCTCCAGAAGACAGTCCCAGCTAGGTAAAGAAAGGGGAAACCAAGTTTTCAAAGCTTGGCGAGATGATCCCTTCCAGCAGGTCTGGGCAAAGCAGGTCCCAGGCACACACAGAGCCTGTTTGCAGTGACTGTGGGAGTGCAAGGCCCATTTTCTGGTCTTCTGAAAGTAAGTACACGTTCCCCTGCCGTGCTTACAGCCACAGCACAGCCCCCTCACACACCATTGCAGGAGAAAGACAAGAGACAAAGTGAAATGGCTTAATCTGCTTCCATGAGGCAAGTCATGAGAAATGGAAAAGAGAGATGCCATCACAAAAAGAGTAAAAACTGCAGATCACCGATGCTGTGGATCACTTTCTCTCTGAATAAGCAATAGGAGCGTTCTGTTCATTGGCTTTTTATTTAACATGGCAGCACCTCTTTACATCTCTCCTCCCATTACCATTGTAGCAGTTTAGAGGACGCAATGAACTGACGGAGCCGTGGAGATGCACGCTTCACCAAACTACTTTGTTACCACATCCTATGTCCAGTCATGCTCCAAACAAGAGTCCCGGAAAGCAGAAATGATGGAGAATCTGACCACGCCTGGTGAAGGAGGGAAATACAATACTAAAGACTAACATGAATGGAAGAGGTTTGCAGAGCACTGCCCGTCACTGAGTGGGAAAGAAGAATACACCTACAGGGTATGTTGCTTTACTTCAAAATATGGTACAAGCCTGAGCCTGTGACTAATCAGTCCTCAAGGAATGAATATGAGGATCTTTACACTCCCATTGGATCTGGGGGAGGCAATGGCAGAGCAGGAAAAAGCAGCTGTGGCCTGACACTGCAGACCGCCAAGGCCACCGGAGGGTTACATCTCCAGCAAGGTAACTTCCAGTTCGGTGCAGGGGATGTGATGCTGTCTCAGAGGTGACACATTCCTGAAGATTTGCATTTCTACTCTACTTATCTCCATTTTTTGCCTTACATTTCTGCATGCAGTCTGTCTCTCTCAGACACTCTGTAAGGACGCTGGAGCTCCACAACATCTGCGTCCTCCACCTTCGCTACGTGCTGGAGGTCTGGGAAGCCTGCTGCTGCCTACCCCCAGGCCAGAGGGGTTAGGCACACAGCCTTCCCTCAGCAGCCACGGAATGACTGGATGCAAAACATCCTTCACTACCTGAAGCGTGCACTACAGCTATATACTGTGCCGCGAGAGCACTGCTCTGATGGCCTTTGGACAAATACTCAGCTGGGCAATCCTTGCACCATGTAATGCTTTAGCTCCCCAGCAAACTCTACAGCATGTGAAATTAGATTTGTGCTTGGTGTAATTTCACTTACAGCAGACAAAGGGACTAACATTAAGGGTGAATTTTGCCTGTAGCAACTTTATAGTTAGGTTTCTAGGTACAAAGAGATGACAGAGGGCAGGTAGGTCAGTATAGCTCTGAAGACCAGCTAGATAAGGCTTGTTCTCGCGCTCTGTTAGTGCTGCGCAATTGCTTAAACCAGGCTGAAATGAAATAAAGCCTGCTTTTACTTTGTACTTTTGCATCTTGGTGATTTGGCAGACACAGGAACATAACTTTAGTATCGTTCCAAGCTACATCGCTCTCCTGGTTTTGACATCTTTTTATGTAGCAGATAATTGCGCTTTACCTCTGCTGCTCTTCTGACTTATTTTTGAATTCTGAGTTAATTCTCTTTTCCTTTACATACTGCCCTTGGATTACCTTTCATACCTTGTCCTGAAACTTTATTTTACATTACTAGTAAACAACTTTTCTATTGTCTGCTAATGTTGATGACTGCCTCGATGACAGATGAGAGCTCAGATGCCTCTGATATTACTGTATAGAAAAAAGGCAGAGTGCTGACATCATATACACGAAAGATGAAAAACAGTACTCGCAGCTGATATTCTCAGTTCTATGATGTGACTACATTTAAAGACAGGTAACTGTGGCTGTTCGGTCATAAAATATAGCATAACCACATGCAAGTTTCTCCTCACTTCCTTCAGCATGCTTTACATCCCCTAAAATAAAAATCAGGATCCTAAACAAGACAGTAGTCAGAATATTATTGGACATTTTTCTCCAACTTAATGGAGTTCCATGAAGAACTGCTGGCAGTATTGCCGCCACATTTGATGCTATTAAATTGTGGCCTACTGAATAAAGATAACAGATATAGCCACATTATTTGAACTTCTTTTCATTGCTTTCTGTGAAATACAGAGATTTTGGGAAGCTCATCTGCCATAACTATATGGCCTTATTCCAGATAATAGAAAGCATTCTGTGATGAAAATTAAGTCACAAAGTGAGTCATAATCAAGTCTTTCGGGATATGAATAGTCAGAGCTCTTCTCCCATTATCACTTAATCCAAATATATAAAAACTCGCTACTTACTTTGGCTTCGAAATGTAATTTTCCCATTTTATGCTTGCTCTAGTACTTGGAAGTGCTTTGTATGTAACCCTTTCCTCCCCCCAGGTCATGCTCACAGAAGCGAAAGGGTATAGTCTATGCTTCTGATATTGAACCATTTGCAGTGTGCTTAGAAATATACATTCTGAATACCTGTAGTGGTGCATTCATAATCAAAACTTGTCACATCATTTAACTTCTTATCCTGATATTCTGCTGGACCAATACACAGGACATCAGAAACAGTGGAATTTGTCATCTTTAACCACAAAAACAACCACTTGGCTTTGCAGTCACACTCAAATTTATTTCCCCTTAAATCTCTAAAAAAACACACAGAAATAAACATATTTGAAAAGGTTGATAGCAATATGAATACTACAGAACTGTTATCACCTTGACATGCTGCATTTAAAAATATCTGAGTAGCCTTGAATTGGTTTCAAACTGAGAACAGGGAAGTTAACTTTTATTCGGACTCTCTTACTATGGACTCTCCTTCACTGAGCGCTGTCCTCAAAAAACAGTTTCAATCTAGGAAATATGCCCACATATAGTCTTACTAATAGAGCACTGTGATTCACGTGTGAAGTCACTCAAGTTTTCAGAGGATTAGGACTATAACGTAACAAATCCTGACAGTGTGGTTGTCTGCTGCAAGCCTCCATCCCACCATCTGCCACTGACATGGATAAATCCCATTCCTTCACTAAACTACTCCAGTACCACTGGTTGACAGAGTGGCCTTGCTGGTACCATTTCTGCATTACATTAAAATACAGATGTAAGGCTTGTATTTTTAGAGTTGCTGAAGATGTGGAGTCAATATAACCTCCCCCTACGAACGTATGTGCAATTTAAACACTGCACCTTTTCTTCGATCCCTTGGCAATTTTTGTGGCTTACAATTATGCTTTGTTATTTGGGAGAGCCAGGCCAAAAACAGGGGAAGCTGACTAGCGGCTCAGTTATACAAGAAAACACTGGCAGTAAGTCAGCAGTGTGCTACAACTGCACAAAAACAAGAAAAAAAGCTTTTTTTTTTTAAATGAATGCCTTTTACTAAAATAATCTCAGGGAATACATGCAACAATAACAGGAAAAAGCATTCAGAGAAATTGTAGTTTTAAAATTAATTTTCTCCCTTTCCCTAAAAGACAATTTATATGAAACATCAGAAAGCAGTACAATAATGCAAGCTATGTACAGCATCACGAGAAGCAACAGTGATTTGAGGAATAGCAGTTATTTTGGAGGAATCCACCAAGTAAACATTTTTTAAATGAGAAAAGCTAGAACAACAAAATGCACATTTCTTTTCTGTGCAGGTATCAGTTACAGCACCACGCAAACCCAGAACGTAAACCTCAGAGTAACAGAGTGACAGAAGCAGGCAGTCAATAGAAAGACTCTCATTACTTACAGTTCAATTAAAGAATCTAAATCACTGAAGACATCCCTTGGCAGAGCTTTGAGATGGTTATTGGCCAAAGAACTAGAAAAGAAAGTTAGAGCTTAGTATCGTTGCCATCTCTTGACTGGCTGACTCTTACTACGTCTGAGCTCACTTACAGGTTGTTAATTAACTGGTACTGTCCAGCCACTGGCATTGTTAATAGTTGCAAGGAATAGACACATATTAATTATTCTCATTCAAGAATGGCGATTGCTTGAAGCTCATGTAAAAATAAAATACATAAAGCTTTCATATTGCCCAGGTGCAAATATAACACACAGAGCAATCACTGAGCATACAGAAAATAAGCAGAGATGTTAATCGCGAGTAGGTGGTATCACGGTGGTACCAGCGTGGCACCCACAGGTCACAGCCGCACCCCAGCACATGCTGCGAGCGTGCGCAGGCAGCTGAATGTGCCGCAGTGCTGCCTGAGCAGCAATTTTTTAAAGGCCTTTTTTTAATTTGTGGAAGGCAGGTTATTGACAGCGAGAGGAAGCTGGCGCATGGAGGGGAAGGGAGGTTTTCTATGTGGCTGGAAAACCAGCGTTCTCCCAGAAGAGTTTTGTTCAAGTACAGATTACTCAACCAAGTGTTAAATAACTTACAGGTGAGTCAGGTCTCGAAGGCCACGAAATGCATTTCTTGAAATGGTTTCAATTTTGTTTCCTTCAATGAATCTAGGCAAAAAAAAAAAAAAAAAGTATATTAAAAGACTGTAATTAACGCTACTATTAGCATCACCAGTGCTATAAGCTATGGTCTCCAAAATCAGCAGGTTCCTGGGCAGCCCCTTCAGACTTAAAAGTGGGGAAGTCTTGGTGGAGCTGCTCACATTCCTTTTTCCCCTTTCCTCAGGTGGACCTCAAGGAATGATGCAGGTACTGGGCCACACAAGGGACAGCATGTGACACAAACATCCAGCAGACGAGGAACAAAATGAACAAAGCAAAAGCCATTATTCCTGTGTTGGTTAATCCTCTCGGGGTGCGTCATGTGAGGCAAGAGACCTGTGTAGGAGAGGCTTCCAAGTTGGACTTTAGCTTCTAAAGTCCTACCTTCCTGTCACAAATCACCTGCATTTTAAAAGCACGGGGCAGCACGGTGGTGCCAGGGCTGCCCAGGCTGTGGACGGATGCTCTGACAGGGAGCTCCCATGGCTGCATGCACAGCGCCACCTCCACACCCACAGAGCCGTGGCGTCAGAGGTAGACATCCAAAGTCTGCATAAATGGCAAGACTGCCGCCTTGTTTTTCTTCTTGCTGCTGCAGTCCAGGTCTCTCCAGCCAGGACGCCACCTCTGCAGGTTGCCCACCTGCACACAAGTCACGGCCCCGTGCACTGGGGGAGTAATGACAGGCACGTATCAATTCCAGGAGCATGCTGCTCCTCCTGACTGCATGTCAGCATTTAAAGAAAGAGCTGATATTTGAGCATCTTGACCCCCGAGCACTTGAGGACACATCCCTAAATATACCATCAGCCCAGCAAAGCAATTGCAGCCAGGTGGCCATCAAGATATTGCATGGTACAGCTGTACTGTGAAGGCAATTGCATGCTGACTTTATAAAAGGTTTTATGAGACAAGTGTCCCCCTTCCTCCTATGCATCCTTGTTTGCCTTCCAGAGAAACAGGTAAAATGCTATGAGCCAAGGTCTCTTGAGAGAGTCAAGGTGGGGATGCAGGAGATGACAAGTGCTCTGGATTCTGTAGTTCAGATGTAGCCAAAATCCTTCACAAAGTGACTGGGACCCTGACTGTGCGCAAAGGGTGCAGATGAGATAGTGTTCTATGTGGAAGGTGGCAGAAGAGGGTCAGCTGTTGCAAGGCTGCCTGGGGACACGAATTCAATCCGCAGAGCAGAGAGCTGAACTGCCTCCCGACACCCCCACCGGCAGCTGGCATTGCCGCACAGCGCCAGCTCACCGGTCCGTGCAAATAAACACAGCTTCACTGAACACGCTGCAGCGGGATGATGGACATTTGGGCTGGGACTCAGTAATTTGCCAGATTCCTGAGTCACCAAACCTGGCCTTGAAGGGATGCCACCCTGGGAATGCCGCTCTCATCACCAGCAAAGCTCCCGTCTTTATCAGACCTGTCTTATGCAGCCTCTCTACATGGAGCCAGTTAGTTTAAGGGTCCACCGAATGCCACCATCAGTGCTGAAAGCAGGACACAGCTGGAGCTATATATATATGTATATAGGCATCTGCTGTGGGTGCTCCCCAGCCACTCTTCATCCAGAGACTGCTTTGTACACAAAGAAACCTGCCATTCTTGTTCATCAGCAGGGTTTTCTTATTCTGTTAGGTCTGATCACTGGTAACTGAGAGACATGAGTTACTGAAGCAGTAACGGTGTTACCGGCTGCATGGCCAAAAAGGGCCCCAGAGAAAGGCCACTCGTACCCAGTTCCCAAATGGCGGCGGTGGGATTTGCTGGGAAGAGAAAGAGCTCTGTGGACTTGGCAGGGAGGGTGACCACAACCATTAACTGAGACCACTTGATCAGCTGTTACTGAAGGGAATTGAAACTGTAAGGTTTTACCAGCCTCCACTCTGCTCCCTGGTTTGCAGCTGGCAACCAGGGACAGAGATTTTCCCTTTGACCAGCTGAGGAGGGGCAGGATTTTTGTCCTTCAGACAGGGGGTCTGGCTGCAGTCACCAATGCAGCCGCTACGACTGCATATGCTGCTGGGGCATGGTCCGTGTTGACACTCAATCAGCACTTGACAGCAAGTCATTAATGAAACAATATACAAATGTTTTTCTTCCTTTTTGCAAACATTCTGCAAATTACTTTTTTTCGTGTAGAAACATGATTAGGTAACTCGCTATCGCTGAAAAATCCAGGTGTAGCCGAATTGTGGATTTCAGCATATATCATTTTACCATTATCCTCTATTTCTTGGTCTGCAAATTCCTGCTGGCTGCTCTGCACATATCAGACCCTTATTCCTGAACACACCCTGCCTTAATACCTACTTGCCTGCAAGACTTGCTAGCAACAGTCAGTTTTATGAGCATTGGTCTTCCTTTAGAAAAACACAGAAATGTCTTCCACAGCTACTTTTCAGCACAGGAAGGTGGGTGGAAAGATGAATTTTTTTTGCAGGTCATATGCAGAGTTTCAAACATACCAGCTCATGTCCAGTAACACAGAGAAATGGCAATCCTTTGGAGTATGAAGTGAGGACAACCTGGTAGCAGGGCTAATACTTTTTTTAAAAGAAAAAAGGGTGACCTAAAAAAAAAAAAAAAAATATCGGGAAATGAAGGTAATGTAAAAATCAATGAAGAAGTGAACTAAGTAAAGAAAAGGAAAGTTAAATAATAATATAAATAATTACAATAATTTAGATTATATGAAATATATTTTTATATATTCATATGTTTATAATTATTTATAATAGAAAGATAAATGCCACAGGCATTAAATGGAATATCAGAAAAAAGGCGAAGATGGAGAGGAAAGATTGGGGGAAGAGAAGCAGTCTGGTAATCAGGGTTGTTCTGGGCAGCACACGGACACTCTGCACCCCCACGTCAGGCTGCCAGCAGGCCAGGAGAGACTTTCCCACCTCCTTCCTGAAGTTCAAAACCCCTTGACAGTGAGGGCGCTGTTCTGGAAAGCCAGGACAAGCTCTTGCTCAGCAGGGCCTTTTCGGTGTGCTGTAATTGCACAGAGCCACCTTGCACTCACGGTGTATTTTAAAAATCCACTGCAACCTCTGAAAAATGGTGAGCCACCGTAAAGGACATTTGCACAGGAGTGGAACATAAATCCTTCATCTCCCCTGCTCCTGGGAATCACAGTAAAGACTAAGACTCCACGGCAGGAGTCTTGGCAACTTATCAAAACATCCTGATTTATAAAGGACAGGGGAAGACATAAAATACCAAACTTACAGGTATTCTAGATGGAAGAGACCAGCAAAGGCATCATCTCGTATAACAGTGAAGGAGTTGGAGTTCAGCAAGCTGAAAACGGAGAGCAGACATTAGGAAAGCACATTAAAACTTGACACACCGGATTACACCCGTTGTGTTTATTGCCCATGACCAAACTAATCTTACTGACTCAAGCCCATATTGCCTCACCAATGCAGCACACATAAAATACTGCAGAATGGTCTATAAAAAAAAATATCAAAGGCATAACGTGATGCTTGTTAATGTCCACTGGTCCTCAGGAAAAATGTTTACTGTGCCATTCACCTTGGTTAAATGCAACCCGGCCCTTGACTCTCTAGTCCCCTGAGCAGGAAAAGCCATCCTTAGAGCGCAGGTCTGCTGAGTGTGGATCCCAGTTGCCCACCACCCCTCCAGCCACACCGAAAATTTTCAAGTGACCATCTCAGTGCCACTCCTGAGGGGGGGAGAGCCCGTCTGTACAAGCACCAGCTCTCATTTATGCAGTCTCAGTGGATCAGCGCTTGCTTGTTCTGTGCTCCCAGGGGGATGTTGCAAGCCTGACCAGCAGACGGGCTATGGCCCATGGTGCAGGAGGACAGTGCATGGTTCACGCGGCTGCCGTTCGTCAGCTGGAAACACAGATGTGCCCAAACTGTCAGAGACAGGAGGGACCTGCTACCCATGCAAAGCCAAGCCCCGTGTCTGCAGGCAGCGAGAAAGAGCGGCAGTGCTGCTGCCTGTTCCAGCCACTGCCTTGCCCTCCCATGTGAACTTTAGGGACAAAACATGTTAGAGCTGCACCAGAGCGGCTGTCACCTAAGTCAGGACAAGGCGGTCAGGGAGAAGGATGATACGGAAAGGCTTTGCCAGCAAAGTTCCTTCCCTGCTGTATCAAAGCATGACAGCAGACAATCTCCAATGCTGGCGTTCAAAGGCACAGAGAGCAATCTCCTTTTAAGACAATAGCAAAACTTATTTGATCTAAAAACCAAATGCTACTCAAAAGAAATAATTTTTGGAAAATCTCAGAATTTTCCTCTACAAGTGAATATGTCTGCACTAATCGCTTTATTAGGGTAAATTAGTAATCCTCTTTTTGTATGGTTTTAGGCATTTTACTAAAATTAACTTAGAAGACTAATGAACATGCAATGCAAGTTTCCCTTGTGATCCTCGGTTATTATGCTACTGCTAGACAAATGGTCCTTAAATTATCCCAAAGAAATCTGACAAAGATGCAGACCGCCATCAAAAATAAATCCTCGCTCAAACATAAATATTTTACCGTGGCTACTGCAACAGAAGACAGAGTCCTGAGGTACCCAAGTGCTCAATTATGCATAGATCTCTTTTGTCATTTAATTATTCTTTTTTCTCATGTTTGAAGGGGAAAGTCACGAATTACACCAACCAATAAAATTTGTCAGGGCCCAAGGTGGTGGTGACAGTGGTGGCAAACCCCTCTGGCTCCCATGTCTTATCTACCACATAAAGTGACACGGGCAACTTCTGGCTTTCTCAACAACTGCCCTCCGCCCCACCACCCCAACATCTCCTCCTGGAAATCTGCTACAGCTAAAGAAAAGGGATAACCTTCTTCCCTCTTCCCAGTACCACTATCCAAAACAAGCCAGATTCCCCCCCATCTCTAAATTTCCACCCATGGTTCCTCTCAACCCACCCTTGGATTCATCCCTTTCCTTCCCATGGCACAGGTCTGCTGTTTGCCCCCATTCACTAGTGGGCAAAGTCCCCTTGCCCTCTGCCCAGGGCTCTGTGCTGGCCCCCAAGTCCCACAAAAACTTGGGTTTGCAACTGATGCCACACCAAAGAAGGTGAAAGCCTCCAGCCCTTGCTTTGCCCACTTCTCCCCAGCGTTTTCAATGGGGTGCTGCTTCTCCCAAACAGCAAGACAGGCCTTTGAGGTGGGGGTACCCATGGAGAGGAGGCTGGCCATCACACTACCAAATGCTTTTAGGGACTATCTCTTGCTAAGACCACTTTTAATATCTAGCTCTGTGCCAAGTGCTTAGCCTGGGTTTCTGGCGTGCCTCGCATCTTTTTGCCCAATTTTTCTTTGCGGCATGTCTTTGCTTCGGGGGTAACCTGGTCCTTACAGGGGGAGGCGTGGAGGGTCCGCTTGGTATTGGGCATTACAGGCAGGCTGCGCTGGGCTAGCCAGGGCACGGGCAGCAGCACAGCTTTGCTGCGGGCTACCAGAGAAGCGAGTGCCCGGGCCCCCCTGGAGGGCTGTACTGCACCCCGCATCTCTGTGCCTTCCCTGCTACTGCCTCCCAGGACAGCTAAATCAAAGCAAGTTTGGGTAAGCTACCGGAGCTGCAGGCACACACCCCACTGCGAGACGAGCACAACAACCAAGCGGTTTGTCCGAGGTCAGGGAGGAGGAAGGGCTGCAGAGCGCTGGGAGCCGGACCGCTGTGCCCTGGGACAGGGGACCAGCCCGCCTGCAGGTCCGGCAGCTCGGCAGGCGACCGAGGGGCTGCCCTCAGCTCGGCGGGCGTCCGAGGGGCTGCCCTCAGCTCGGCGGGCGACCGAGGGGCTGCCCTCAGCTCGGCGGGCGACCGAGGGGCTGCCCCCCGAGGCGGACGGTGGAGCGGAGCCGCGCTGCGGGCACAGCCGCCCTGCGCGCCCAGCGCCTCCCCCGCGGTGCCTCCCCCGGCCGCCGCTCGCCCCCCGGCGCGCCCGCTGCACCCCACAGCCGCGCCAGACGGGCGGGCACGACGGGAGAACCATCACGGGGCGCCGGGGGCAGGACTCTGCCCGAAACTTATTCAAGCCGGAATTCAGGGGTGGGGGAAAAAGGGACCTGGGGCACCAGAAAACATTTTGTTCTCCTTCAGTAACTAAATACACGTTCTGTGAAGTGGTTTGTGAGCGGAAAACGCATCCTCTGTTAGGAAGCGGCAGCTGCATGAGCGGGGCTGCACACGCCGGGGGTTCACCCCCCGCCTCCCCTGCTACAGGGGCACCGGTACCTCCGCCCGGGGGGAGCGGGCGCGGTGCGCCCCGGCCGCCTCCCCGTGCCATACTCACAGCAGCTGCAGGGAGGGCAGGTGGGAAAACATCCTGTCCTTGACTTCCGAGAAGGTCCCGTTCACCAGGCTCCTGCAGAGCAAAACAAGAGAAGCCACCCGTCAGGCGGGCCGGCCCGGCGCGGCCCCGCTCCCCCGGCCCCCGCACTCACAGGGAGCCCAGCGCGGCGGGCAGGCTGCGCGGCGCCCCCGCCGCCCCCACGCACAGCGCCGACTCCCGCCAGCAGCTGCAGGCCGGGGCGCAGCGCGGCGGCCTCCGCGGGGCGGCGGGAGGCGGCGGGCGCAGGAGGGCGGCGGCGGCGCAGAGGGCCAGGAGGCGCAGCGGCCCCGCCATGCCGGCCGCTCCCCGCCCCGCCGGCCGCTCCCCGCCGCCCCCCGCGCCCTGACATCAGCGCCGGCCGGGCGGTGCGAGGGGCGGCGCGAGGCGGGGCGGGGGGCCCCCCCGGCCCCCGAGTGGGACTGGCCCAGGAGCGGGCGTCTTGGACGCTCTTCGGAATCGTCAAAAAAAAAAGGGGGGGGGGTGCGGGGGGGATCGGAAGAATCAGTCGATCAATGTACACCTTCGCTTCAGGACGGGCACTTGCGCAAGGATTCAAAATTTACCTTAGAATAAAAATAATAATAAAAAATATCAGCTGAGGTGGTGCAGGGCAGCCCGTACCAGTGGTTGAGCGCTATCACTGGGACGAGTTATTTTCCTCCTCGCTAGCCTGGATTTTGTTAGGAAAATCGCACTCCCTATTGGTCTTTATCCTGTGAAATTGTATGAACTTTCTTAAGAATCTGCCCTGGTTTCTGCTGGGACAGAGTTAATTTTCTTCCTAGTAGCTGGCATAGCGCTATGTTTTGGAATTAGTATGAGAAGAATGTTGATGACACCCTGATGGTTTAGTTGTTGCTGAGCAGGGCTTACACCAGCCAAGGACTTTTCAGCTTCCCCTGCTCTGCCAGGGGCACAAGAAGCTGGGAGGGGGCACAGCCAGGACAGCTGACCCCAACTGGCCCAAGGGCTACTCCAGACCATAGGATGTCATGCTCACTATAGAAACTGGGGGGAGTTGGCCGGGAGGGTAACGATCGTTGCTCGGGATGGGCTGGGCATTGGTCAGCAGCTGGTGAGAAACTGCATCGTGCATCACTTGTTTTGTATATTCTATTATTAGTAGTATTCGTATTAGTACTACTACTAGTATCTTCCTCTGCTGTCCCATTAAACTGTCTTTATCACAACCCACAGGTTTTACTTTTTTTTTTCCAGTTCTCTCCCCCCTCCCACTCTGGTGGGAGCAGCTGTGTGGTGCTGAGTTGCCAGATGGGGTTAAACCACAACAGATATATACTTATACAGATCTACACATATACAACAGATATAGACATATACATTGTATATTGCACAGTCCTGCTTACTAAAGGACCCCAGCTCATTGCAGGGAAGAGGATAACAGCCCCCACCCTGGAAAAAAAAAGGATACCCCTTGGACTACTGAGGCAACACCAGCACCCTTGCCCCTCTGACACCTCCATGAAACCCTCCCATCACCCGGCATCATACTAATGGCAGCAAGACCAATTCCAGGGATGTCTAGATCAACAAGAAAGAAGCAGATTGATAATGACACTGTAGAATTACAGTTGCTTTGCAAAACAGTAGTGTGTGTGCATGTGTGTTAAGTGGTGATCAATCAAATCATGTTGCATCTGAACACCTGAAAGGTATAAGAACCACGTGTAAAACCGTGTTCGTGGTCACCCCGATTTGAATGGGACACCTCATGAGCATGAGTAAAACCATTACTCTTGTAACTCCATCCTTTGCGCCCGAGCCTCTCTCCTCGGTCGGCACAGGCCAGTTGTGAAATTGCCGTGATGATTTCCACTGCTGCAGCCTTGTGTCTGGTGCCTCCCACCGTTCACCGCGTGGCTCCAGCATAGCCTCCCATTAGGTAGTTGAAGGCAGCAGTGAGGCTCCTCTTCATGCTGAGCAGACCCAGGTCTCAACCTCTCCACCCATATGCGTAATCCCTGCAGGAGGCAAAAATTCAGAAAGCATGAGCAACACCCGAGTGAGTGGGTTAATTCCTTTATCGTCTGATTAGGTAGAAACAAGGCAGAGAAATTATTTGAGGTCAATGGTATTCCCAGTTTTGTTTGCCCGGTTTTATCTTTTCAGTGATTTTAATGATTCATGCAATACATCTCTTTGCAGGAGCTATTGCGCACCACATCCGCATCTTAATTCAACAACCGCAATAATCTCAGGATGTTTAGTTCATTGGCAAGTGGAAAGAAATTGTTGCGAACCGTGAGCCCTGTTGGATTTTCCTGTCATTCTCTTCTGTCTGGGCCACGGGTGCTTTATCCTGAGGTCACTGTAAATCCCCCCAAAATAAATACAAGAACACTACTAGAAATCAAAAGCTTTTGACACTGTCCCTCACAGTATGCTTTTGGACAAAAGGTCCCGCACACGGCTAGGCAAGCCCATAATACATTGGGTGAGCAACTGGCTGACAGGTCAGGCTCAAAGAGTTAAAGTAAATGGGGTTACATCGGGCTGGTGGCCAGTCACCAGTGGGGTTCTCCAGGGCTCAATTTTAGGGCCAATGCTCTTTAATGTTTTTATAAATTATTTGGACGCAAGGATTGAATGTACATTAAGTAAGTTCGCTGACGATACTAAACTAGGAGGAGCTGTGGACTCCCTTGAGGGCAGAGAGGCCTTACAGACAGATCTGGATAGTCTAGAGAGCTGGGCAATCACCAACTATATGAAATTTAACAGGAGCAAGGGCTGGATTCTCCACCTGGGAAGGGGCAATGCTGGTTATACATACAAACTGGGGGATGAGAAGCTGGAGAGCAGCCCCGCAGAAAGAGATCTGGGGGTCTGGGTTGATGGCAAGTTGAATATGAGTCAACAGTGTGCCCTGGTAGCCAAAAGTGCCAACTGTGTCCGGGGCTGCATCCAGCACAGCATCACTAGCCGGTCACGGGAGGCGATTGTCCCACTCTACACCACACTGGTGCGGCCCCACCTCGAGTACTATGCGCAGTTTTGGGCACCTCAATGTCAGAAGGACATCAGACTATTAGAGTGTGCCCAGAGGAGGG
>BOSO01020246.1:8169-20643 GCA_018403395.1 Gorsachius goisagi | reverse complement strand
CTCTCCCCTGTCCTGTCCAAGACGGGAGTGATAGAGCTTTGGTGGGCACCGGGTGTCCAGCCAGGGTCAACCCATCACAACAGTTTATTGGGGTAAAATAATAACTTGACAGAGTTCAATAAATTAAATGGAATTTAACAAAGTTTTACAGTGGATTACTAAGTTCCAGTACGTTTTATGGCAAGATTCACCTTCTTAATTACTATGTGGAAGAAATATAGAAAAGAAAATTGAGTTAACAAAACTTACAAGGTATTAGTCACTTACTGAGTGTTGTGGTAAAGTATCTCTCAACTTCAAGGAATAAGGGATCTTTCTGCCTTGGGCAAGGAAGTATCTCTGAGTCTCAGGTGAGGAAACTCAAACCTTGAGAGATGTCTCTGCTCAAAGGGAGAGTCACCTGGTGGCAGTCTAACTGCAGTTAAGGAGGAGTTCAAATTGATCTTATCCCATGATCTGCCATTGGTAAAAGTTCTGTCTGCCTTGAGGAGCAACCTTAAGAGGTGTCCCAGCTCAAGAGGAGATCACCGCCATGAAGCCACACTGCCTAGCAGGAAGAACTCAAAGAAGGGTCACTTAGGCTGCCATATTTATTGGAAAAGTGATTGGTTCATAGTCAAATCACATGTGATGGAAAGGTAGGCATGAGAGTCCTTGTACCCACAGCTTGCTTTGTTTTTTGATGAATGAGTTTTGGAAAATCCACCTGCTATTTATGCATTAATCGCATGATCGGTGTTCCAGACTCTCATCTATTGATGTTTACTGTGTCACCCTGTTCCTTCATGGGTTTTTGGAGAACAGTTTTGGCTGAAACTAGAGGAGTTCTTGGCCTGGCTACAGCTCAGGCCTTTACCTCCTATGGAGCCTGTACCAGACTGCCGCTGGTTTGGTTAAGGGGTCAAGAGCATATTTTTTAGGAAACATTAATACTCGCTACTGCTACCTACTGGTAGCACAGACACTACTACCAGTGTTGAAAATGGCAAATAATGGATCAACATATCATCAAATTGTTAGTGATGAAACAGTAACAAAATTCAGGTCAATATTTTTGTGGTAAACTAATTTTCTCTGAAAGTTACCAGGTTCTGAACTATAAAGGATGTTGAAGTGAATAGAAGATACAAATCTGTGTTATCTCTGCTCTGAGAGCTATTTCACCCATCTTTCACATCTATGAAATTAGCATTAGAAGCTGGACGAATGTACCACTCAGGAATAACCGATGCACTACTGAATCATGCCTTTTCATATAGTTAAATGAGTACTTTTTTTTGTTTGGTTTTTTCCTGAATTCTGTCCCCAGTATCCAAGTACTGAGATTTCTCTTTGTGAATTACATGTATAAGTATATCGCTAGGCTGTAGGAAGGATACAAATTCAAATGTCTTATAGTAGTAGCAAAAGTACTAATGTCAATTACATTGTACACACTACACATAAAACTCTTGGAATGTGTTAATGAGAAAGAGACAGAAGTCACAGCTCTAAATGGTAATTTAAGATGATGCATTTTGGCAAAATCTGGATGACATAATTCAACAGATGCTTCAAACACTACGTTAGGTATAGCTATGTGCTTCTGCTATAGAAGATGTTTTATAGTTGTATATCTTTTCCAGAGGGAGACAAAGTCACATTCCTTTAATCTTAACTACAGTTATGTGAAAAACAAAAGTGGTGCAGATAATTTGTTTGCTAAAAGAAATATAGTTTGTTTGGTTTGGTGGTTTGGTGTGGGGTTTTTTCTTTCTCATTTTTGATCATTATGAAAAATATTAGCAATGCAGTGAGGTCAAGCCATTCCATTCATAACACATTTGAATTCTCTT
Organism: Gorsachius goisagi; assembly: GCA_018403395.1. Lineage (NCBI taxonomy): Eukaryota > Metazoa > Chordata > Aves > Pelecaniformes > Ardeidae > Gorsachius > Gorsachius goisagi. The sequence continues at coordinate 18,808 of BOSO01020246.1, read as the reverse complement.
GTTGAGAGAGATAAAGGAAGTTGAACCACATTTAGAACTGTCCTTTTTTCATTATACATGTTGATTTTAAAATTAGGTGACTATTAAGTTTCTTTTGCAAATAAAGGGATAATGGTCGCTTAGAAGTTCTTAGTTGTTCAGCTGTCCTAACTAAAAGCTTGCAATTTTTTTTTTGACGGGGGGAGATTGAGAATTTAAATATTTGCCTACCTAGAGCTCTGACAATAATAAAAAATAAAATTAATAAAAGTCCTGATAATTTTATTATTTATATTTGATGATAATGTCATCCTATTGTACCATAAATAGAAAAAGCCAATCCCCTTCTGAAAACATTCACAGTATAAAATTTACAAAGTTATATTTAATGAAGGAATTTGGTAAAAAATGTCTTATTGTCTGCTTCTTATCTTATCTAATTTTGAGTAAGTAATTAACTGGAAGACAATGCATGTGATGTTAAGCAGGTGATGTATGGGTGGGAGGGGAAGGAAGGACAAGAGATTGGAATGAACAAAGCACCCTGAATACCTAGGCACTGACGGCTTGCAGAATTTTCTGAATTTTTAGAAAAAAGAAATCGAGTTAAAAAGGTGTGAGCTTGGCAGTACAGTTGTGTACTGCCCACCCAGCGCAGCTTGGTGTCATCTGCAAACTTACTGGGGGTGCACTCAATCCCCTCATCCAGGTCATTGATAAAGATGTTAAACAGAACTGGCCCCAACAGTGAGCCCTGGGGAACACCACTTGTGACTGGCCTTCAACTGGATTCAACTCCATTCACCACCACTCTTTGGGCCCAGCCATCCAGCCAGTTTTTTATCCAGCAAAGAGTACACCTGCCTAAGCCATGAGCTGCCAGCTTCTCTAGGAGAATGCTGTGGGAGACAGTGTCAAAGGCTTCGCTAAAGTCAAGGTAAACAACATCCACAGCCTTTCCATCATCCACTAAGTGGGTCACCTTGTTGTAGAAGGAGATCAGGTTTGTCAAGACGGGCCTGCCTTTCATGAACCTGTGCTGACTGGGCCTGATCCTCTGGTTGTCCTGAACATGCTGCATAATGGCACTCAAGATGATCTTCTCCATAACATTCCCTGGCACCAAGGTCAGACTGACAGGTCTGTAGCTCCCTGGATCCTCCTTCTGGCCGTTCGTGTAGATGGGAGTCACATTTGCTAACTCCCAGTCAACTGGGACCTCCACGGTTAGCCAGGGCTGCTGATAAATGATTGAATATGGCTTGGTGAGCACTTCCTTCAGCTCCCTCAGTACCCTTGGGTGGACCCCATCCAGCCCCATAGATTTGAGTGTGTCTAAGTGGCTTAGCAGATTGCTAACCATTTCCTCTTGGATCATAGGAGCTTTGTTCTGCTCCCCATCCCTGCCTTCTGGCTCAGGGGGCTGGGTAGCTGGAGAACAGACCTTACTAGTAAAGACTGAGACAGAGAAGGCATTAAGTACTCAGCCTTATCCTCAACCTTTGTAACTGTGTTTCCCCTCACATCCAATAAAGGATGGAGATTCTCCATAGCCCTCCTTTTGTTGCTAATATATTTATAGAAACTTTCTAAATTGTCTTTTATGGCAGTAGCCAGATTAAGTTCTAGTTGGGCTTTGGCCCTTCTAATTTTTTTCCCTGCATAACCTTACAACATCCTTGTAGTTATTCTGAGTTACCTTCTCCTTCTTCCAAAGGTCATAAACTCTCCTTTTTTTCCTGAGCTTCAGCTAAAGCTCTCTGTTCAGACAGGACCGTTTTCTTCCCCACTGGCTTGGCTTTCGACATGTGGGGATGGTCCTCTCCTGTGCCTTTAAGATTTCCTTCTTGAAGTATGTCCAGCCTTCCTGGACAGCTTTGCCCTTCAGAACTGCCTCCCAAGGGATGCTTCAGGACCAGGGTCCTAAAGAGGCCAAAGTCTGCACTCTGGAAGACTGAGGTAGCAGTTCTGCTGACTTCCACTCCTTACGTCTCCAAGAATTGAAAACTCTATCATTATATGATTGATATGCCAAAGACGGCGTCCAACCACCACATCACCCACAAGTCCTTCTCTGCAAACAACAAGTCGAACTGGGTGTCTTCCGTGGTTGGCTCACTCACCAGCTGCGTCAGGAAGTTCTCTTCCACACACTCCAGGAACCTCCTAGACTATTTCCTCTCTGCTGTATTGTATTTCCAGGAGACATCTGGTAAATTAAAGTCCCCCACAAGAACAAGGGCTAGTGATTGTGAGACTTCTCCCAGCTGCTTATAGAATATTTTGTCTGCCTCTTCATCCTGTTGGGTCGTCTATAACAGACTGCCACCATGATATCTGCCTTGTTGGCTTTCCCCCTGATTCTTACCCATAAACACGCAACACTGTCATCACCACCATTGAGCTCTAGACAGTCAAAACATTCCCTAACAAACAGGGCTACCCCACTTCCTCTGCTTTCTTGCCTATTCCTTCTGAAGACTTTATAGCCATCCATTGCAGCACTCCAGTTGTGTGAGCCATCCCACCATGTTTCCATAATGGCAACTATGTCATAGTTTTCCTGCTGTGCAATGGCTTCCAGCTCTTCCTGTTTATTACCCATGTTGTGTGCATTGATGTAGATCCCACCACCTTTTTGGTGGCCATTCTCTCACGTTTTCATGGTTTCTAGCACATCCATAACTCTTGAGTCTTTTTTGCCGCATGGATTTCCATCCCCTAGCTCCACTGAGATGGCAGACTGAAGGTCCTCAAACTTTGGCATGTCACCCCCAGGCATATCTCTAGTGAGCCTGGTTTTATCCCTTTCTCCTTTTAAATCTAGCTTAAAGCTCTTTCAATGAGCCCTGCTAATTCCTGCATAAAGATCCTTTTCCCCCTTTGAGCTGGGTGTACCCCATCTGTTACCAGAAGACCTAGTGCTGTGTAGAGTGACCTCTTGTCTGCTTTGTTATCTATGATTTTATTACAAAATTTCTATCCTAAGTTAGCCAAGACTTTTCAATTTTTTCAAAGAACCAGAATATCCTCAGATACTGCAATAGAATTCAAAGAAGTAAAACCCTCAAAAATATTAATTTCTTAGAACATGTCTGTCGATTTTCAGGATTTATGCCACCAGACAGCCCTACAATGAGGACTGCTGCTGAGAAATAACAGTTTCAGCTGGTGGTTCAGCGTCAGGAAATCCACATGTGCTGAGAGTCCTGGTTAAAATGAGCTGTGAAGGTGTTCAGAAATATGGCTAAACAGTCTGATGGTGTTATAGCCTATTGACCATATCTGGGTTGAACTGAACATCCAGGTGGACTTACAGCCAGCTGGTGATGGCTCTCAGACAGATCTATCAAAGGGAAATCTGGAGTCCAGAGAACCACAAATTTCAGTTTTTCATTATATTTTACAGGATATTTGGGGGAACCAGCGATGCCTCTTCACTTCTGCCTCTCAGTCTGCAGTACCAGAACTGAATCTTCCATTTGTCTTGTTGAACTATCAGTGTTTTTTTCTCTTTGTTTTTTCTACTCTGGATCAAGTAGGATAGAAGCATTTGTAGTTATTTGTGGTAACTACTTAGTTAAACAGAAATATATATTCTTAATTTATATTTTTTAGAACAATATATACAAAACTAGAATTAATCTATCCTGGACTTCCCTGTCTTTTTATCCTTTCCCCCTTTCATGTCCCTGAAAATAAGAGCAAGGAACTAAAACCTTGGAGAATGCAGTTGTAGCAATTTTAATGTAAACGGTTTTAAAGTATGTCTTTGCACATTCCTGTTCATAGCTATCCCACTGGAACACATGGAGGTCAGTTCTAATTTATGTCAAGCTGCTGTGGTCACAGAGAGCTGAAAATAAAACCCAGCACTTATCGCTAACAGAAAAGGCTTTTCTGTACTTCTGTTGGGAAGAAAAATAGTGTGATGTTAGAGTCTTTGTGGGAGGTCTATGTACTGGATATTTATCCTTGATCTAGGATGATCTTTCTTAGCTACCCAATGTCCATCTAAATATAAAATATATTTGTCAATCTTCAAAATATGTTTGTACCAAAACTGGCTACTGAAGCCCTCTCTCAAACTGAGAAGGAAAAATTCTTTGAAAATTGCTTTCTATTACACCAGTCACAGAAGACATAATATCCTGTACCTTACATATTAAATTGGATTCTTAATTGTGCCAGGACAAGCAAAACATGATATCAGTAACTCACAGAGACCAACTGATATAAAACATTGTGTAAAGTAGGGATTTTTTATTTTTTTTAAGATTAAATTCACTTTTACAACATTTGACAGTAGTTCAAATTACTTGAGCATCAGTGGACAAGTGAGTGTATTAGTCATGTAGAGGGGATAATGTCTACCTTGCCTTTAACATGTAGATTGTCTGCATTCTGCATCAGACTTAAGATTCAAAATTACCTTATCCTCATCTTTGTTATCAGCCTGTGTATGGTACTTGTACAACTGTTCATCATTGTTCAGTATAATTTTTCATTGATTAAAATCACATTGGAAAATTAAAGCTTTTCTTCAACCTTGAACAAAAATATCTTCAGTTCCTGAAAAGTCCTTTCACTATGGCAGGATGTTTAAAAAAATAATTAATATTTATGTTCCTTTCAGACAAAATTTCTTGAGAAATAATATGTATTATGGAACTGGAAACTTTATCTTCCTGTCAGACTTGATGTGGTAAAGTCAACTGAACAAGATAATAACATATCTCTTGTAAAGGTGGAGGGTGAGTCAGCGCACACGGAAAGAAAGATGAAAGAAGCTTTCAATCTCAAATCATTTTGGAACAAGCAATGATGTGTTAGCCAATCTTAGCTGGCTAACATGATGAGTGCCAGGTCTAAGAATATTGTATATATAGGTAAAGTTAAATAAGTTGGGACTGAAACATAGAAAAGTCCCCGTAAAACTATGCCTCTTTGGTACTATAAGGAATATTTTCATTTTGAGAATGGCACTTGATTGTTATTAAAATAAATTATCCATGGGATACACTTGAAAATAATTTAAAAAAAAAAAGAATTAGTAAGTGTGATTTTATTTTTCTTAATGTTAAATGGGAAAAATCATTAAATACATTCGGGAGAGATTCAACAATATCTGAAATAATTAAAACTCTCACTATAGGCATACTAAATGTTGTATATTTCTGGAAGTAAAGATTTGTCTTGGAAAGCTAATATGTAACTTTCAGAAGCTTTCTGAACAAGTGATTTCCTTCATGTTTCCTGAATATTGTGTATAAAATGTAGGAAAAATTGCTGTGGTTAAAGTGGAACAGCATAGGAAATTGGATGATCTTGTTGCACTCTGCTGTGAATTTTCTTAAACAAGAATATACTTACTCATTTTCTCCAGTGACCTCATTACTCAAGGCTGTGAGTAGGTCAGCCTCTGAGAATTTACCCTCAAAGTCCAGAGCAGATCTTTAATTTCTTTTTTCTGTCTATCTCCACCAAACAGAATTCTCTTCAGAAGCTGAGGATCTACTCTACTCTTTCAGATAAACCTTTGAACATACTTTCTAGAGTTTACTAACCTGCTCTTAATTTTCCCTAATGTGACCTTGAATTCATTCAAGGGAACCATTCATTCAGAGCAGCACCTTCAAATTTTAAATCACCCAAAGATTCCCCAGCCCCATATTAGTTCATGTAATGTATATGGATAATAAAAAGCACTGTCCTTCATTCAATGGGACAAATTTACCTTTGGGAAAACTAAACGAGCAAAATGAATAATCAATTGGCTAAAATTAGATGTCTATAAAATGTATTTGTTATGGTTAAAAAAATAAAAAGCTGTATGGTATTTATACACTGAGGAAGTATATGATAAATAGTGCCATGATCAATTCCTTCTTCCACTGTCATTAGAAAGCCAGAGTTTAATATATGTATGATTTTTTTTTCTCTCCTCAGCAATTACATCTTTTGCTATGATGGTAACATCTAAGCCTCTCCTTAGTCAATGATGTTTTTATGGTTCTAAGTGTTTGGAGTTTTCAGTGGTTTGGTTCTTCCCCTTCTCCTCACTCCCCACCCCTTCACCCCACCCCACCCCACCCCCCCAGTTTCTCTCCTAATCTATGGTATAGGAGAAATCATTAACGTTTTAGTTGGTTTTTTTCCTCCTTGTGAATCAGTTTTATAAAAATACTGTTATTCTACGTGAGGCTGCTCATCTCCTCTGGTGTCTTGTAAGGCAAAGTGAAAGCTGACTGTCATTTTTGAAGTGGCAATGAGGAGGCTACATGAAACAGTATGGCACCAACAAACTGTTCGTGGTTTTGCTTTTTCATAGAAAAGCCAATCAGGAAGGAGTAGGGTTTTTTTTAATTAAGCAAAAGATATGATAAATATGTGCAGACTGTGTAAACTTTTTATATATTCTTTGTACAGTGATCTTCTGGAAAGAGAGTGGAGAATGTCGCAAATGAGTGACTACACAATTTTGATTTAGTAGCAGTTTAGAATTTCTTTGTGCCTTCACAGCAAGTCTGAGGATTGGATTGTGATATTTTAATACCACTCAATCATCAGCCGATTAACAAAGTGATTTGACAAAAATAGTCAAAACAGCAACTTAGTTAAAGATCTGAAGATGGCAAGGTTCACTCTACTACTGTATGGAAGTAGTACATAAAGGGAAATTAAGCTATACTTGAATTAGAATGATTCACAGAGAGGTTGTGGAGAATAAGGAGGACCCTTCCATTGAGTCACAAGGTTCAGTGTAGACCCCCTTGCTGTCTAAGCTCCTTCTCAGAGAGGAGTCTGTGTGCAGCTAGGTCCAAGCTTAGTCTCAGACTTGGTCAGTGGTTTGTCTAAGGATAATATGTGTCTAGCAGCGGTCTAAGGTTTATTCACAGTTTTAAAGTGAGACAAAAAAACGAGGGTTGAGCCTCAAGGAGTGAAGGGTTTCAGCCTAGGCTTCACTGTCAATCTCCAGCGACGTACCTCCAATTTTCACAAATTTTAGAGTTTATGAAGTCTGAGAGGCCTCCCACTCAGAGGCAGATACTGGTTGCAGCCCGCTGCAGTCCAGGAGAGCTCAAAGTGCCTCACTTAGAACACCTGTTTTATAGGATCATGAGATGATTGGTTTTAGTCATTAGTAAATTTCCATCCTGAGCACAATCGAGCTAGCGATTACTGGAATTCCAGTAATAATGGTACTGCTTTCGCTTGGGTTGTGACAATGGTACTGCTTCGCATGGGTTGCGACCCAGGTGAGGCATGTTTCAAGGCTGTCAGGGGATAACTGATTGCTCCTGTTCTGCTCCCCACCATGAGCAGTCAACTGGTGTTTCTAATATAGATAGTGCCTCTCCCCACCTCAGCCGTACAGGAGTTTCTGGTAAAATAAGGGATGCTTAACTGACAATTCCTTATACAAAGGCCAAGGTCTGGTGGAAATTCTGGCAGGTCCAAGAGAGAAAGTGGTGGTGGGGGAATGGAACCCCACAATCCACCCCATGAATAAAGGGGTGGGGACACACAGGGAGGAATGACTTTTGGATTTTGTAAGTCATTAAGATAAGTTGTATTGCCTTCCCATTTTTGCACCTGTATAGAGAAAATTATATTTGTATGGGTTTGGTGAAAACTAATGGCTTATCTTCTCTGAATGGAAAAAGGAAAGTATACTGCAAATTTGAGGAAGCACTATTTTTTTCTTCTTTAATAAGTTCTCCCTGTTTCTTTGTGATGTGTTTTACAGAGTAAGCAGACTTTTAGACATCTGTGGAAATCTGCAGGTGGTAAAGGTTCAAAGAGTTTCTGTGGATCCATTACTCTTTGTTCTTATTCAAATGCTAGAAAACAAAAATGAAAATTGAAATATTTTTGCTGTCTTGTTTTTAGATGTCTAAAATGAAGGGGAACATAAAATGGCATGGGCTGTTAGAAGAAATTGAAGGACAATATGTGGCTGTTCATGAATTTGATGATGTGGAATTCTAACTACACATAATGCTGTGATAGATGAACACCTTAAAAGACAGTTTATTTTCTTATTTAAAAGAAACCTTTTGGAAGTATTTTTAATATCCTTCTCTATAATCTTTTTGTCTAACTTTACCTACATATTATATATTATTTTGTGTCTATATTTTTATATTACAACTATTCAATGTCAAGTTTTATTTCACATTCATGACTTTCAAATATTCTGTTGCCTTCTCTGGATTATTTGAGTGTTCTCATCTTTAAATAGGCTCAACTGAAGACTTGATATTCTGGAATTATTTTAGGAAAATCTAGAATAGTAAAATTTCCAGTTCTTTCTTCCATACGTGGATAATTTGGATTAATATTTAAACTTATAAGCACCTAGAATTAAGGCAAAAAATAAGTCAGACCCCTTTTTCTGTATTTCATAATCAGGGTCCAACACACAGTTCAGAAGAAGGTATCCAAACTATTGGAGCTTTTGTCATTAATCTAATTAGGAAAAAACTAAGGATAGTATGGCTTCCTGATGAGACAGCAGAAGGTAAAAAGCAATCATTTCTATTTCATAAGAAACCTTGAAAGTTGCTTATTCAAATACTGAAAGAAATTCAATGTTTAAGTGAATGAGTGTGTATTACTGTAGAAAAATCCTCCAAGTTTCAATGTTCAGAGGACTCAGATTTGAAAAACACAATTTTTCTTGGTCTACCTGATGCTGAAGAGAAGCTTGGATTTCTCTCTGCTTCATCTCTTGTGAGGATCCTAAACACTAAGGAAATGAATGTTACTGGAGGGGCAGGATTTTTCTTTGACTGGAGAACTTGGATATGAGGGGGAAATTTTGGTGTCAGTAACCTGGCATTTTTAAGAAAATGGTCTGTTCAAAGCTCCTGAGAACTCTGGCTTCTAGCACAGCACTTTGTTTATTTTATTTTATTTCGAAATGTTATGCTAGAGTAGTGGACCTATTTAATAACGTATGAATTTCAATGTTATTGTTCTTTTCCAGGTTTTTATTTCTTCCTGCAAGGGAGGGCACAGCTGGCCATTTAAATGATACGGTTTTTGTCCTCTCTTGGATTAGTGACTTAACCATAGGATTTCATTTTGAAGAGGACTAACAGGTCTACTACTGCCAACAATAAGATGACCTGCTAATATTCAGAGTTCAAAGTTTAATTGCAATAGATCAATCATTGCAAAGTTCAAAGAGCATTATTAAGCAAGCTGCATATTCTAGGTCTTGAGGCAATATAGGATTAATTGTCAGGAAAACAGTGAAAAAGGAGAGAACTTTAATCTTCTTGTCCTCAGTGTGACATATGTCAAGTTTCCAAATATGCAACATGATATCATAGCTGCAGGACGAGAGTCCAATTTAGCCAAGGAGAAGGTGCAAAGTGACCTGCTGGAGCTTTTAGGTTTTTATTTTAAAGTTACTAAAGCTAGTAATATTTAAAGGTGCAGTACCCAAATTTTCTTCCGAATTTTAGCTGCAGACTCTGAAGATATTCACTAATTCTTTTATTTTTCTCATGCTCAGATAATTATTTCAGAATATTAGTTATCTTTGAAAGTCTATAATAATGAATTCATAATTGTGAATTAAGTTTGAGTTGATCTCAGTATTACAAAAGAAACTGCTATGTTTTTTACAAAGAATCACATCTCCCACACCTATGAATTTTCTGATGTATGTCTAAGCAAACTTTTAAAATGGGTATGCTGTGGGTAGTCATCAAACAAAGGTAGCCTCAATTAGTAAACCATGAAAGCTTTAAAATCCTTGACTTTGGGAATATAGTGACTTTTCTTTGAAGTCTTGAAAGGGCAAAAATCTGAGAAAGAAATACAATGATATTTTAATCAATTTTTCCTTTATTTACTTTTGCTTTGTTTTGTTTTCTTCATGTCACCTGGGATTATCCATTGTGCATCAAACAAGCATTATGGTTTCTAAGGTAAAATCCTGTGAATGACATCCCCCAGAAAATGAAAATGAAATGGAATTGTCAGATTCCTGGGAAAAGAAAAATGAAATAAGAGTTATACACAGTTGTTCATGCACCTTGTGCAATCATACAGAATTATGAATAATTTTCTAGTCTACTAACAAAGTTTTAGCTGCTATAATATTTGACTTGTGGGTATCACTTTTAATGAATGATGGAGAAAGTCCAGAAGAAAGTAATATGAATGATCAGTGTATAGAATAACTCCTATCTGAGGTACACTTGAAAAAAGAGAGGTCCTATTATTTTAAAAGAAAGATAACTAAAGCTGACTTAATCATCACTGGGATTGGGTTGGGAGACTGCATTAGTATTCTAACATATTTTGCACAAACATATTGGTCACTCTAGTTTGTACTTGTCATGGTTTAACCCAGCAGACAGCTAAACACCACCCAGGGAAGGGAAAATAATAATGATAAAAGAATATACAAAACAAGTGATGCATAACGCAATTGCTCACCACCCATTGACCGATGCCCAGCCTTTCCCCGAACAGCATACCCACTCCTTATATGGAATATCCCTTTGACCGGTTTGGGTCAGCTGTCCTGTTTGTGTCCCCTCACAGCTTCTTGTGCACCTTCAGCCTCCTTGTTAGCAAGGCAGTATGAGAAGCTGAAAAGTCCTTGATTAGTGTAAGCACTGCCCAGTAACAACTAAAA
>BOSO01020245.1:0-11338 GCA_018403395.1 Gorsachius goisagi | reverse complement strand
TGGTCGAGAGGGGGCTGAATATGAGCCAGCAGGGTGCCCAGGTGGGCAAGAGGGCCAGCGGCATCCTGGCTTGTATCAGGAGTGGTGTGATGAGGGGCAACGGCCTCAAGTTGTGCCAGGGCAGGGTGAGGTTGGCCATGGGGAACAATTCCTTCCCCAAAGGGCTGCCCATGGAAGGGGTCAAGTCCCCACCCCTGGAGGGATTTAACAGCCGGGCAGAGGCGGTGCTGAGGGCCAGGGTTTGGGGGTGGGATGGCAGGGGTAGGGGAACGGTTGGGCCTGATGATCTTAAAGGGCTTTTCCAACCTAAACAATTCTGATTCTGTGATTCTGTGTGTTTGCACAGATCCTTTACAGATTCTTTAAGTGAGTGCGTGTCTATAAAAAAGATACCATGAGCAAAACCAAGTTAATCTTCAGCTCTCCTGAGCACTTATGCACCATCTGCAGAACCTTACGTGACACGATGGGGCTGAATTGCATCTGCAGCCTAGTCTTAAGCAGCCAATTTAAAAAATTTATACTTCTGACTAGGAAGGAAACATCACTTTGATTGGTGACATCATTAGGGGAAATAGGACCAAATGTGGGCTATTGAATGCTTTTTTGCAGGCATAAGCCCTTTTACAGTGTCTGCTATGTCGGGCGCTTGTTATCCGGTGTTTTGACAATTAACGTTTTGAGAGTTTTGAGATGACGCCGTCTTATTTACATTTCATAGTAGTAAACATTATCTTTGTACCGCCAGAGCTTCTATTCTTGTCGTCGTTTGTTCTAAAGTTCTTTTGATGTCACAGAACAGCAGCTCGGGTGGCCTTGCCCTTTCATATTCATGCCGTTTGCGTACGCCTAAGAACTCTGCGTTGTGTAGAAAAAAATACTGCTTTCACATGGACAAAATCAGTTATGGAGGGGTTTTGATCTCAACTTCGTTACATAGGAGAACAGCAGGTTCGAGGAGTGCTTATCTGGTGGAGGTTGGGGGATTGGACTGTAAATAAGTGGGCTCATAACACACACAGTTAACCTGGCGTCATTTTGCATTTGATCTCAATTACTTGGGCTGATGCAAAAATGAATGTTTTTAAACTGAAAGTAATGCCGATCTTAAAGGTAACAATAAAACCCCTGTGCTTAGGAAGAAAATTCCCGAGTGTTCTGTCAGGCCGTGCGTGGCATCGGATAACCTTGAAAATGGCACAGAAGGGGAGTTTACAATTTATTCAAACCTTATAGAGAATAATCTGTTTTCTGAGCAATTCTGCTGGTTTTTTCCGACTTTTTTTTTCTTCATTAAAGACCAGAAAGGGTACAGTCATCAGTCGGCAGGTTTTTAACAGCCAGTGAGAGAAGGAGGATGGAGAAGCAGAGAAGTCATTGATGGGATCGGAACATCGAATAACCATAGGATTGGGTTTGAGGTGTTACTATGATACTTCCACGTGCCTGCAGAAAAGACTAAACCTTTTTTTTTTTGGCATATTTTACTTTTTCCATGGTTTGAGAGAGAGATGTTTGGTACTGCTGTTCTGTTTTTATGGAAGTTACTGAGGTTTGGGTTGGTTTTTTTAAGCATCGCAGTATCTGAAAACAGCACTCAATGAAATTAAAACTTGGGGGTTAACTGTGATGCTCAATATAATTATTTTTAGGAGTTTTCTTTCTTGAGCAGAGTATCGACTTCCCAAATGTAAATCCTGATATTGTGTGATATTTTTAGGAGTGGTGTTTATTACCTTCCAAATCCTTTAATGCCTGAGCGGTTTTTATATGAAGAATATGTTACAAAATCTTCGGTGGAGATGGTGATAAACCCATGAAATTGGAATTAGAAACTTTTCAAGATGTTGTTTTCTTTTCGAGACAGAGTTTTGCATATCCATTAATGAATTTAAATGATCGAATTACATCCACTGTATTACGTGGTGCTCTCTAGCAATATTACATTTTGGTAGCAAGTGCTGTGTTGCCCTGTCTTAAAGAATTGATTTGTTTCTCTTTTTGTTTTGAATAGGGGAGTTTTGTTGCATGCATGACTGCCATTTTAAGGCAAATGGAGGACTATCACTACGCTCATTTAATCAAGACTTTTGGAAAGATGAGGTCAGATGTTGTGGTAAGTTTATAAAATGTTTTATCAGTTCCTGAGCGCGTTTGGCTTCTGTTTGTTTTTTTTTTTCTTGTTACTGTTTGTTAAATAGGGTTGTGAAATGTAAACAAAATGTGTTTGACGTTACAGATTTAATATAAAAACAATTAATAAAGCAGTGTGACTTAGACATTTTCTGAATTTGCAAAGGACAGGATTAACCTTCCTGCCACACCCAGGAGAACAGCTCATCTCCGGAGCTGTTCAGTGTTTTAAAAAGCAAGCACCGAGACAGTGGATTTAAGGCAATTAAAGAAAGCATTACGAAATAGTAGTGCTGAGCCATTACTAAAAATCTGGTTTGTTTAAGGAGAGAAGGGGAAAAAAAAAAAGCTTTCTTGAGGAAAGGAACTTCCAGCGTTAAATCTTCCGGATGTCCCGATTTCATTTGTTTAAATAGCTTTTACTTACAGATCCGCTCACTTTGTATTTTATACAAAACATTTCAACCTTAAAGATGCCCTTAGTTGTTAAAAAAGCAATAATAATTGAAATTTGTCTTCTCAGAGTCGTGCGGTAGCCTAAGCGAACAACGCAACTTAATTAAAGCATAATAGAAGAGAGTTTATAGCTAAGGAGAGAACTCTCTAATGACCTGAAACTATCATTGCCATATGGCAAGTGCAGGCTGCAAAGTAGCTACCAAAGTTGTTGGCTGAGATCCATCAATTAGCAGATGACCTGAAGCCTGATCAGCTGTATTGCATTACCCACTCTGGTCCTGGGGATTCTGGTAGGTGCTTCAGACAGCTTTCACCTGTGTTTTCATCTTCAGGGTGCCCTTTTGGCCTTTATTTAGGTTCCCTTCTTCCTTCCAGACCCAACATAACAAAACCCAGGGGCTTGTCTTTGTGTAATTTCTTTATGTTTGGACTTCCCCCTTTTCCTTTCTGTCTTCTTACTTCTGCTTATATTCTGCGCAATTTGAGCTCTTTTGCCCCGTGCCAGTTTTTGGATAAGGTGCTAAAGCTTCTGGTGCTTGGTCTGTTTGTCCCAGATCGGGCATTACTCAAGTACAAAGCTGATGATTCAAGAGAGTGAAGGCAAAGTCCAGCTGCGAAGGACTGCAGGTGGGCATCATGGTATGGAAAGGGTTCCTTCCCAGTTACTCTGCTTTGGGATCTCAGAGCGCTTCCATGGATAGTTCTCTTTGGTTGGTTTTCTGCTAATAACAAAACATTCCCAAGCTAAATGCAGCTAGAGGAGTGAAAAAAATGGTTTTAGCACACAGAAAAGACAGGAGGTTAAGGTTAATCAAGGCAAATATTTCTGTACTTTTGAAGAGGTGGAAACCATTTGGCTCTGGAAAAGGCAGACTGATTACAGGGTTTTACATGGAAAAAGGTAGCAGGAGTTTGCTCTTAAAACATGTAATGAATGCAGAGAGAAAAATATTGGTTAGGAAATCTGTGATTATTCTAATGGTGATAAAAGTGTTTATTTTGAAGTCTCGCTTTTTTGGTCTAAATTGTCTGAAAGGTGGTTCTGTAGGTCACATCTTCCTTGGTGAAAACATGGGGGTGATTATGTATTTGAAATTTGGAAAGTGGTCTATTTATAATTGCTTGTTCTAAGCGTTTGCTTTACGTGCGACGTAGTGCACTGGGATACATGAATAATCTTTTCTTTATTTTTGCCTTGCATCTCTGTATATTCCTCCCTTTCTGCATGTTCTTGGGTTGTGTAGCTGGAATTGCTCTGGACTGTTAAAATCCTGTTTTCTGTCAGCATGTGCGCTGTTTGACTGCTTGTTTTTCCACCCTTACGCTGCTTGCCTGTGGTTTATATTAGCAGATACGCTAAGCTAAACTTAGTTGCTGTAATGCTTTTTGTATCTTTAATTAAAGTGTACCTTTTCAATGTTTTAATATTGTTGTTGATTAAATCGTAATATATGTTAATGGGAAATAAAATATATAACAACCTGGTAAAACATTAAATGGGTGAAGTTAATGGGAGATAATGCTACCTTAACCTGACTTTAAAATATGAGTAATATAAATGCAGGTGTGGAGGTATGATGGCAATATATTGTTAATCCTGTGTTAAAAGGGATCTACAGTGCGTAAACTGCTTTTTTTTTTTTTTTTAACACAAATAAAACTGAGTCATCATTTAGGACAAAAGATACCAACCCAGTTCCTCTCCTTAAGAGAAAAGCTTACCTAACCTTTTCAGTGAGAACCAAATGGGAGGTTACTGGTCTCAGTAGTGTTTCTCTGTAGATGAGATTTCATAGTTAATTTGGAACCCACGTCTTGTTCAGTATTTTATATTTCGCCATCAGAAATGATGCCCCTTGAAGCTCTCGGGAGCATCGCCTGCTTTCCCAGTATCACTGCTGCAGTTCAAGTTTGCCTGTGTTCTTTCTTAGGACTTTTCCTTTCTGCCCTCAGCGGTGGGGTGCTACTGAACTGTAGTGTTGTGTACAGTCCTTGGTACTGTATGGGTTGGGTGGAAGAAAAGCCCTTCTCTATTTCTTTGTTTAACTTTGCATGCTTTTTTCCATTTCTTTTTAATCTGACGATTTTTTGAGCCAGTGCCCTTTGACTCGCCCATTAACACTTATATCCAGAAGTATTTTCATTCAAACCCAACGTGCCTCCGTATGGAGGTGATACCTGCATCTCCTACCACAGGGTAGGAGAATCGCAAAGGTATAAAGAAGTGGTGATTAAGTCATACTAGATAAACTCAAACAGAAATGAATAGGTTTTTCTTGAAAAAAAATTTACAAGAAAAAGGGAGAACTTAAGTGAAGCTGTGGTTACATCTTCACCATTGGAGACCCTTAAATCTTTCTTCTCAATCAGAAGTTATAAGCCCGGTGCTGGAACTCCTAGAGGAAACTTTATGGCCTGTGTTATGTAGGTGTCAGTTTTAGATTATTGTAATGGTCTTTCTTGGCCTCAAAAATCTTAGAAAAGATGAGGTGGAATGCAATAAAACCAGTCTGGTGTCTCCCTGCAGAATATATTGTTTAGGTTCATTAAGGTATTTCTGTTCAAAGAGGAATTTCTTACTGTCAAGCCTTCTATCATCCTGAGATGAAACATCATCTGAGATCAGTGAGGTTATTTCTGGGACAAACTATCCTCTCCCTATTTTTTCCTTGGTAAAACTTATATTCAGTTGAGGTATATGTGGTATTAGTTGACAAAGCAATATATGTTAATGTTTTGCTGTGTGGAGTACCTCAGAAGTATTCCTCCCTAAAGGCATTTGAGACAACATCCTGGAATCCGTGAAGTAAGACGAACTCCGCAGGGTGGTTTAGATTACGATTTTCTGCACCTCCATTTTCTTACAGAATCATAGAATGTTTTGGGTTGGAAGGGACCCCTAGAGGTCACCCAGTCCAACCCCCCTGCAGTGAGCAGGGACACCTTGAACCAGATCAGCTTGTTGATCTTCTCCCCCTTTAATATTTTGCACTCCTAGACTTTGGCTTTTACCATGAGTATGTGCATTGGTGAGTGCTGTACATCCTTTCCTAGCGAGCTTTGCCTAACCGTTGATGTGAGTGGGTCCTTGGATGGCTTAAGCAGACGACTCTTTGCGGGATGGGACATGAGAGTTGCAGGGGATGCCCGTGGTGGTGGGACCCCGTAGAGGCAGCCCACCCAGAGCCACCCGCAGTGGTGGAGAGTGGCTTTCCAGAGACAGCCGCCATGGCGGAGCTCAGCAGAGGTTAAGCTCTTGTCCTGAAAAGCTGTAGCTGAGCTCATTTACTTGGGACTGCTATGTCTCAGGACTCGGCAAAGCTGAAATTTTCTTCAAGTTGGCCTAAAGTGTTTTTCATATTGAGTTCCTACGTGGTTTAGCTAGTTCTGTTTATTTAGCTTGAGAATTTATTGAAGAACCTCTTTGAAATCCAGGTTGTGAATATATAAATGGCGATGCGGGTGTGATGCTCAGTGGTCTGGGGGGACCAAATTGTCTAAGCCTCCTCCATCACCTTCTGCTCAGTCACAGGGCTGGGTTTACCCTGTTTTCTTTCTGTAATCAGATGGGAGTTGTGAAGGTGTCCCATCTATTGTGAATTTTGCTTCCTTGGGATATTAAATAGGATTTGTATTTAGAGTTGGAAAGAGATCAGGAGTTGCAGCCGCTGCTCCTTTAGTACAGGTTTTAATCATTTTTTTTAATGTTCAGAACAATTCCTTCTGTTTCTAAGTGTACTGAAAACAAGGAGGGTCTACAGCAGCACAGCAATTGCTGATAGCTTCCCCTTCCACTCCCAACCTTGCCAAAAAAAGCTGGGTTTTGCTCAAAATATGAGGTGAATTCATAGAAACCATTTGTTCTGCTATAAGAAAGATAAAATGGAAAAGAGCGCAATATCATGAATACATAAAATACAGGTAAGCCTCAGCTTTTAATTTAATTAATAATTAGATTAGTTGTTATAGAGCATTATTTAAAGTACCTGTGTGAAAGTAGGACTCTTAAAATGTAAATATCAGTAGATTAAGATGTGGAGCTGAATCAGCAAAGTAGGTCAGATCATTCGTGGCACGGTCTCCAGGGTCAGTAACGAGCGTGAGGCATCAACAAGGTGAATGAGAACTCATCCGCCGTCACGTGCAGCTTGGTCAGCAAAGTCTGCAGAGGCTCAAGAGCTGAAACCGGTGCCATATAAAGTGGAAGGTAGAGTTTGCTCCAAGAAATCAGGAAAGTTTACATCTGTATTCATAAAATAATAAGGGGAGGGGGAAGACCAGTGAGCTCAAATCTGCCCTCTTGGCTAGGTGATGACCCTGCCCATGGTGCCACTTCCACTAACGTTTCAATTATTGAGCTGTGAAGCAGCATTGGTAAGAAGCATTGAGAAAATCACTCAATACCTGCAGCTGTAAAAAGGAGAAATGAAAAAAAAAAGAACAACCAAGCGCACGCTCCAGTGAAGTCCTGTGCAATGCTTGGGCAGCAAAATATGCAACATGATTATTAGAAATTATGTAACTCTTTCACCAAAAATGTATGAAAAATGAGCAGTAAAGTATGCAGTTTGATCTCTTAAATGAAGACACATTTTACTGAGCTAGCGGAGTGTGTGCCTGGGATGAATTTTGCCTTACGCAACAGCAACATCTCATTAACCACGAGCAGTTCCGAATTTTATCTCAATCCTGTTAATGTCAAAACATCCTTCCTGATGGTGTGTTGTTGGGAGTGATCTTTGGTAAAATAACAGAGGAGTTACTTTACTAATATCACATATTTTTTGCTTAAAATGTGTCTTTCGTGGCTGCTGATGCTTTGTTGGCCCTCTTTGGCCTGGGTGTCTCCTCGGGTACCAGGAGCCGGGATGCAGAGCATCCCGAAGGAACCCTTGTGCTGTGCTACACGGCAGAGCTGAGCAGCCTGAAAATTCACGGCGTTTTGCGATCTCGTTGTTGTGTCCTCAGGATCTCTGCAGCTCCCTGCTCCCCACCAACTGTGAATTTCTGAGCCAGTAAAAACATCTTAACAGAACAACAAATCAAAAGATAAAATGCAGCGAAGGGCCTGGCTCTCTCACACAAAGAAATACTTAGGAGAGCAATAACTTTGTATTTGTTTCTCACTGAAAAGGTTACTTAAGAACAGCCTTAGTTAAAAGTCCAGTGAACATAACATTTTGGGTTTTTTTTGGTAGGCATTTGACATTTTAAAGATAGACAAGATAAATACCATTACTGAGAAGCTGTAGCAAACGAAAAGCATTCTAACCTTGGAGTAAAAGTTCATTTTTATCTCTGTGTGAAGTGGATCAAGAACTTTCTGAACTAAGTTCTTTTTTTCCCCCCTTTACCTTTCTCTAAGCATTTGATATCACTCAATCATTAGATAATGATTATAGATTTCCAAACTGTAGAAGATGATTTACGTGGTCAAGTACACGAGATTTCTGTTCCAAAGAGATGTTTGTGTAGATTTTGTAGAAATAAATTGGTTTATGCTACTATATTACCTTTGTTCTGGGTCAGGTTTTCACAGGCAGAAGCAATTACTGCTTTAGGGAGAGATTCTCTCCTAGTTTCAGGATGGCCAAACCATCAGGGTTAACATGCACCACCATGCTTACCCGACCCTGGTTTTGAGTTTGAGCTAGAGCATGTGTTTTTTAATAAATGGATGATCTTGATTTCAGGCAAGAGAAAATTTCAGGAGGGTGTTCGTAAGGGGAGGGGAAAACTCATCAGCTGACTCCAGGGAGGTTCTTTTTAGTGTAATCGTAAGATTAAAATTAATATCTTTGGGTTTTTTCTTTTTCTATGTACCAATATGCTTTTAAGAACTTTCCAACATACGCCAGGCGTGTGGTGTGGCGCGTTCGCTGCAATACGCGCTGTACAAGGAGGGGCCGTGAGACCTTGCCTGTGGTATAGCAAAGAAATTCTGGCAAACCAGTGCTTGTTCCCGAGTCATACCATGGGTTGTTTTCAACGTAGGATAAATCTTACAATCTTCAGAAATTATAACATCATATATAAACATGCCTTAGTGGCATTTATGGATGCTGTATATGAATAATGGCTTTTTTATGAAGTGGAACAGTAAGACACCTTTTGAATGTAGTCATTAATAACTGATGCTATCACTTGTATATATTTAATTTTTTTAATCCAAAAGAGCAGTCATTTCCAAATATTTTCTCTTCTTTTAGGATTTTCTGATGGAAACATTCATCATGTTCAAGAATCTCATTGGGAAGAACGTCTATCCCTTCGACTGGGTTATAATGAACATGATGCAGAATAAGTAAGTATAGAGGAAAAAGCACTGTAGCTTTCAGAGATGGCTCTTTCGTGTTTGATCTGAAACAACAGTGTTGCTTGGAAACAGTAAAACACAATGCAGCTGCTAGGGTGGGTTGCTTTTGGTTTTTTTCCCCTTCTCTGATGCAAATAATTATTTAAAAACTGGCTTTGGAGATTGCAGGGCAGTGTTTTAGTGGCCGCTTTTGGGGCTCTTGGAATCTGCCGCAAATTAAGGGTGGCATCATTCAGAGAACCAACATTTTGGAATGCGCTGTAGATGCAGTAGGCGTCTATACATGTCTTACAATAACTGAATGTATTCCTTTGGGGATAAATGGTATGTTTTGCATATTACCTCAAAAACTAGTGGTTATCATATGCTGACATGGAGTTGTACGTTCTGGAACACTTTCAGCAGTGTTAACAAGAAAGAATTGAAAGGGTATCTTAAACCCAGGTTCCTTCAGCCCAGTAATGAAGAGAGCAGCTGCAAAAGTTTCTAATCCCCCTTTTTTTCCCCTCAATAATTGCAGCACTGTGGTTATTTAGCATGCTTTTGTGCAATATTTTGTGTTTGTGACATTTATTAAGTGTGTCAAATGCTTTTATGTGTACTGTGATGAAAGTGTAAGGAAAAGCCATTCTATTTACTGGTTGCCTGGAGAAATCTCTTCGGTGCTTCCTGGTAGCTACCATGGCTATAAAGTTGTCAGTGTTTACTTACATAAAATCCTGAACCACGGTTCCAACTCTCGTTATAAAAATACACAGTAGCTTTAATCTTGGCTCCTGAAAGTCTCCTTAACTGCCTAATAAAATCCATTCTTAATAAATACGAGTTAGGAGATGCAGCCGTCTTTTGAGTTACACCCGTTGGTTATGGACGCGCCCTTCTGCCTGGCTGCAGCTTGTGAAGCACCTGCTGGTTTAAATGAAGAGCCCTTTGAGATTAGCTGATGAGGAAGATCTAAAGCCTCTTGGATTTCTTCTTTTTTTTTTTTTTTTCCATAATTTTGAAAGCGGTTTTGCTTCAAGAACTCCAACTGTCTTGAGAGTCGTCTTGCAGGTGCTTTGGAAACCCTCGCAGCGTATGTTACCCAGCATCCTTTCGAACGGGAGAACACCTCTGTGCTTTGCTGAATTTTTTTGAGAGATTGACATATGATTGGGAAGGTCTGTGTTTGGACGCTATTAATGTCACGTGGCACTTATGGTGGTGTGAACGATGTCGCAACGGCTCTTCCCCCAGGTATAAAGATGATGGGTATTCCTTGTATTACCTTCACCATATTGCCCAGTGACCTCTCAGTGTTCATTTGGGTGGAAATTTGACCTGAATTTTTTTTTTAACCACGGAATTATGGTCATAGAAAGAGCCTTTCCCTCCACAGCGTCTTTCCTTTAAAGCACAGACATATTCTTACCAGATAGTTCCTCACTCTGAAAATGTCCAAGTGTGATGCAGAGGTCTGCAGTTAGGGTAGGGGCTTTGATTTTCTGATCTTTAAAAATCATCTTGTCCTTTTCCCATGCTGAGCGTTAAATCCTGAAGAGGCAGAAATGGGTTGTGTTCAGATCTTTGATTCTTACTGAATAACCTCAGTGCCCATAGAATATTTGAGTAGCATTTAAAGTTAAAAACAGAAACGTTTTTCGAGTCTTCCTGGCGTTGATGAATATGTGTGGAAGTGCTAAAGGGGGTTCATCTCTAATTTACAAGTTCATTTTCATTACACCAGCTCGTTTGCAAATGCCTCTGACTTGATTTGAGTGCTTCTCGTTTGTCCTGTCGAAGCTAATGTGGCTTCCAAAACCAGAAAGCTGCATTGTAAAATACCTTTTTGTCCAGCTGGTCCATGTATTTTCACCCCTATAAACTTCTATTGAAGAAAACTAGGAAAAATTACAAGAACAAATTCTGTCTTTTAAAGCTACCACATCCTCTCAATAGAAATAGTTCAGATTGTGCCATTTTTACTCTTGTGAAGCTCTTCTGTTGGCAGATCTGTGCTGTAAGCCAAATGAAGTGAGCTAACTTTTAACTATAGCCAGAATGTTTGGATATAGTTTAAAAAAAAAAAATTCCCTGCATGAAATATCTCTGGTAATGTGAAACAAAGGAGGGGGGGGGGGGGGGGGAAATACACCTAGCTGCAAGTCAGACCTCCAAGCTCCCTCTGCGTGCAGTGGGGAGACCTCCCGACGCCCTGGTGGTACCACTGTTGTACGGGAGGTGGGACCACTGGTTTGCTTCCAGATAGTTAATGGTGGATTAAAATATTCTGGCTGAGATAGTGGTACGTACGGGGGAAGAGGGGAAATAGAGAAACATGTGTGAAGGACTGTGTTACAGGGGGTATTTGCAAATACATGTTGAGTTAAAAAATAGTACTGCACTTCAGGAAGGACATGGACCTGTTGGAGTAGGGCCAGAGGAGGGCTA
>BOSO01020243.1:0-23752 GCA_018403395.1 Gorsachius goisagi | reverse complement strand
TTGCTTATATCCAGTCTAAACCTACCCTGTTTTAGTTTAAAGCCACTACCCCTTGTCCTGTCACAGCTGGCCCTACTAAAAATATTTTCCCCGTCTTTCCTGTAGTCCCCTTTAAGTACTGAAAGGCCGCAATCAGGTCTCCCTGCTGAACAAGCCCAACTCTCTCAGCCTTGTCTTCCCAAGAAACTGCTACGCATGATGGAGCCCTGGTTTCCTTGGGATGGCTGAACACCTGCCTGCCCATGGGAAGTAGTGAATGAATTCCTTGTTTTGCTTTGCTTGTGTGTGCAGCTTTTACTTTACCTATACTGTCCTTATCTCAACCCATGAATTTTATCACTTTTTTCCCTTCTGATTCTCTCCCCCATCTCACCAGTGGTGAGTGAGTGAGTGGCTGTGTGGGGCTGAGTTGCTGGTTGGGGTTAAACCACAACAGTTTCAGAAAATGAGTTTTTGATGGAAGAAGAAATGAGCTGGAACTGTGCCAGGCACACTTTGTCAACAATAACAGTCATCTTGAAAAATTCAGAAACCCCAAATCCCACCCTACAAAGCATAAAATGAGTGAAATGGAATTAATACTATTTATAATGTAAGGAGTTCAGGGAGCAAAAGGCAGATCTTCAGTAACACTGTACTGAGGAAAGCAAATAGCTGCCCCATGGAAGTCCATCTGAGAACTAGAAAAAGCTTAAATGTGCAACAGAAATGTTGGGAAATGACATGATTAATTCCATATAAATTGTTGCTACAAGATTTGGTTTGCTGTTAAGAGAGGCTTGTGGTGTCCTTAAGAGGGATATAAAAAGTCGGTATACAATATTTAAAGTTTTATGATCCTGATTTCTTTACTGGCAGCAGGAAATGAATAATTCTTTAATTCTAAAAGTAAACACATATCAGAGTAGTACAAGTTTTTATGCATATCTATCAAGGAGTCCTAATCTTCATTCTGCTTTAAACTCATGAAAATACAAGACCACTTATTTTTTCTTTAGCGTTATCTAAAGTTTCCAATGTTTCCTGATTAATTTTCCACCTAAAACTTTTATATTTTCTGTGTTTCTTTTGGATTACTGATGAATATATAGTATTTAGTTTCTATCTGACTTTAGTAAGAAAGGAAGTCTATTGGAGTCTTTTAAAAATTAGGTTTTTTTCTCATTGTCTAATCATGTGTACATTAAGGATCTTAGGAAATTTTTCAGGAAAACTTTTTGAGCGTGTTACAATATCAATGGCAGATGTGAACCTTAAGCTGTATGCTGTCTTGATATATATATGTAATAATTTTAAGAGCAGGTAAACTTCATGCTTGCTCTATATTTGTCATTTCTCTTTTACTCCAAGCCTCTTCTGACCACAGTGATCCTTGGACTGAAATCAATAATCTGTGTATAAGTGTAGAAGAAATTAAAATTTGATTCTCGAAACCACAGTATGAAAGTCTAGCCCAAGTTTGTCTGTATCTCAACCCCAAATCAGGAACCTCAGTGCACTTGGTTGTCAAACTAAACTAAGGAATTCTGTGTGATATTTCACTAAGGGGAACAATTCAGAATTACAGGCCAGAGAAGAATTTATGTCTTAGAGAAGAAAATCTGCCTCCATACAGTGCCTTCCATAAGTAAATCAGATAAACATGCCATAAATTAGCAAAAGAACAGCCCAGAAGGGCTAAGAGTTCCACTGACTTATCAGGCAAGAAAAAGATTTTTAAATACAAGAAGTGTCATGAAAGTGTGCTTTCTTTGATGTGTTAAATCTCTTTGTATTGAAAAAGTTGCCTTCTTTCACGGTGTGATCGGGCAAAGTA
The DNA here is from genome assembly GCA_018403395.1 of Gorsachius goisagi. NCBI lineage: Eukaryota > Metazoa > Chordata > Aves > Pelecaniformes > Ardeidae > Gorsachius > Gorsachius goisagi. The sequence goes on along the minus strand of BOSO01020243.1, from coordinate 21,936 downwards.
ATAGGAGGGGTATCTCTTCTTTTTATTTTTTGATAATAACTGAAGTAAGATTATGCAGCTGTCAGGGAGAAGGGATGGCCAACCGAATATGTAATGTCCTCATTTTTCTGTCTACTTCATGGCCTCTCAAGGGCATGGTCAGAGACATTGGCATTTTGCACCCCTCTGGCTGCAAACCTGAGAGAATAGCCTTTCTATTTTAAGCTAGCGATGGAACCACCAGCCTTTGAGTAGGGAGAATGGAGGTCATACCTGAGAAAATTAACGCAAAGTGCATATTTAAAAGAGAAGGAGGTGTACAGATACTTCTCCCATCTACATGCTTGAGTAAGTCTGGCCACAGAACAAGTCTGCTGCAGCACTGTTGCCAGATAGGCAAGCAAAGGGATGAATCCCTCCCTCCTCCTTGGAAAGCAGGAATAATTAGAGATCGTGAAGAGGGTTGTGTGTTAATTTTAGCCACAAGAAATAGAATGTTTTATGTCCTCTAGTAAATTTTATTTTTAATTTAATAGTTTGTGATGGACTAAATTGAATTTTTAACGTCTAATTAATTTATATAATTAGCATTTCGGAGGGCTAGGTAAATGAAATTGAAGATTAAGAAAATTTTGTCATTTACTTGACCCTTCCATTACTCCACTTCCTTAAAGTATTGCCAATTCCCCAAAACCCCAAAAAGGAAATAATGTGCCTGTAAGAAAGGGAAGAACTTATATATGGTTAATGTTACAAAGATATTCTCTGGTGCCTGAGTTAGAAAACATAATAATGCATGTTTTGTTCCAGCTGTGATTCTGGTTGTGTAATTCTGGGCTGCCATTTTGAAATCACTGAAGATAAAACCAGGACACTATGTCCAAGTCCATTTAATTATGAGTGGTTTTATTTTCTGGGCTGTATGGGGTAATCTCCCATCAGCAAGAAAGGGGATTTATACCAATGTATTTCTGCTACTTTCTTCTGTCTTCAAGGTAATGACTTGACAGTTGCAGGTTCTGATCTCTGGCACCTTGATTCCCAGGCAAAATCTGAAAGACTTTTAATAACTGTGGAGGATATTGTACTTCTTGTCCTGTGATCTTAGGGTGCCTTTTGTAGGTTGATGCATCTTGCTACAGCTTTTTTTCAAAGAGACTGGAGAGAGTGATCATATTTCATTCCTTCCTTACAAAAAATTACTTCTTTGGGGATTTTTGAGAAGCAGTTCCATAGTAGCTGTAATAGGCTGGAGAATCTGATCCACAGTTTTGAGGTTTCGTTTTGCATGGCTTAGCACAGGTAGTGAGGGTAAGAATACAGCCTGCTGCTGACAGAGCCACTTCCCCCCAGAATAACATTTCACTTCCTTCTCTCTCCAACTCCCACAAAAGCTCAAACATCTCAGAAGCTGTCAGTTGCTTTCACAGAAATGCTCTAGTCCACCGCGACAAAAATTCTATGGGAACATAGGAGCAGAACAGAAATAATACAGCAGGCAGGCCTGTTTATTTATCTCACACTTTTAAAATATAGGTTTTTCCTAAACATATTTAGGAGTGATTTTAATGAAATTTGTGTATCTGTGTTTTATGTTGATCAGTTCTGAATCCACTTCTGAATTCAAAGTTTAATCTTTGCAGCTTGTATTCATCTCCACATGTGCATGCACCTGAATGCGCAGTATTATTAGCAATCATTTATTTTGCCTTACCTTAAAAAACATCAGTATGAGCACAGACTGCATACTTTACAAAAAAATTTCTGTATAATTCCATTTCAAGTGATGTGTAACATTTATAAGCAAACACCTGGGATTTAAATGTTTATCTCCATTGTACTGGTAGTTCTTGCTTTCTACCATGTCCTTTCTAAAAGCAAAGTCTAAAACTAGTTGACATTTATTCTTGTTTCCTCATTTTTATCTTTCACTACTGCATGAGCATGTTTTTACTTCACAGCAATACTTGCTCCGCTTCTTGTTTCTCACTCCTCCATTTTACTCATTTATGATTGCTTGGTGTTTTCTGTTCATCTGCTTTTGCAGCTGCTATCACTATTACTTTTAAGTGTTCCTTAAGGAACTTCTATTTAATACAGATTTTCATTTAAAGCTCCAGCCTCTCTTTTTCAGTGAGTTCTAACACCCTAATTATGTGGTTGTTACTATATTGTGCTCGTCCTGCAGTGAGGCCTGTTGCTCTTGTTCCTATTTATGACTTCAGGACAGTCACTATTGCATGTGACATAGGGCAATCACAGTGATATATGCCAACACTAATACCCACAGTATAAATCTGCAGAGAGCTGGGAATTTTGGTTGCCGAAGGTTGGAAGAGATATTATCAGACTAGTTCCCTTCTGCCAATAATACTTATAAGTCTTACTCTGTCAGCCATTCCCAGTAGCGTTACTCAGAAGGTCAAGTTTTTCCCCCCAAACAATTATTTCCGCTGAGTGTTATGTCAGTGATCATTCGGTCATAGCCAGCACTACACCAGGACTTTAATTGTGCTACACAACATGATTTTTGAACAAATGTTGTAGAAGCAAACACTGAGCACGTCACCACCATCAATGCAAAACTCTTCATGCAAATGTTCCAGAAAGCAGATGGATGCTTTGGCTGTTACATGAAGGTGCATTTCCTAATTCCTGATTGCCATTGATTTTAGTATATTTCAAATGTGTTTTCCAAACTTCCCAAGTACATGGCTCTCAATAAATTCATTATACACTGGCCCACTTTGGTCCTGGTGTCCAGCCTTCCAAAATGTTCCTCTCATTACTTTATAGGTTCATCTTCCATTTAAAGACCCTCAGGACTAAAGATTGGGAAGTTTGTTTGACCAGTTTTCTCCTCTCGGTTGCCTTCAAGAGTGTGCATTTGACAGAACAGAAATGCGTGGCAGAAACATTCCTCAGACTCTCCCCCTCATTTTTAACCAGCCCCCTGTTACTGTAGACACTAAATCCATTTTAATCTGTGAAGAAATTAGAAAACTATAGATTAAAAGCCTCTTTTTGGCCTCTGATATTTCTCAGTAGCTGAAACATTTGTTTCATTTTTCTGTTAATTAATAGAGTGATTGGTATGACAGCACATATTTCCGCTAAGTTGTGTTTGTGGGATAGTCTTGTTTTGTCCACAACACTGTGAAAAGTCTCTAACCTGACCCTTAATTTGTGACATCTTTTATCTGTGTTTGAGATAAGCAAACACATAGATGTTTACCTGAGATAAGCACGAAACTGAAAGTTGCTGGCAGCCTAGAGCTTTTACCAAAGCAGGGGGAGCAATAAGACAATTTTTTTTTTCATGTGTATTGTTTATTTCATATTTCATTAAAAAATACACCCAGAAGACCTGTCGGGGGGGAGTATGTTTGGTCCCACAGGCTCACCTAAACGTTTGGTTTTAGAGATTAAAGATTACTTCCCATATTTTATCCATAAGGAAACACTATAGATGAAAGCCTTTGAGGGTGGAGGACAAGGGAGGGTGCAAAACCTTTTAAATTTAGTATCTTTGTTTGAGATTTGTTCCAACATTCCCCTCATGAAAAAAACTAGTAACTTAATTTGTTAGTGTTGCTCTCTTTATGTGTACAATATATTCAGAGTCTGTGCTCAATATGACTAATAAGAGTCTAAATATAATCAGAGTGCTGGAGCAAGGAGGAAGTAATACAGAATTTCAGATATTACTCTTCAAATTCTGGTTCTTCATATATGTCACTTTCAGTAAAACAAATGACAATTTACAGTACTTGTATAAGAAGGGTGCCTAAGATACACAAAGTACAAGTGCTGAAACTTGTTCTTGTGCACTTTCCAACACAGAAGCAAAGTTTTGTAGGAAGGGAAACTCTTCTCAAGGAGCCTATTCCAGCACTGTCAATGGAGAAATTCCTGCTTGTGTACATTTTATATCAAACTATAACAGATAAGTCACTTCTAAATCATTCTGAGCATTTGTAGATATTCTAGACATTTTTCTGGACTAAATTGTTAAATGTAATGCTGTGTTAGACTACGACTAGTTTTAGCCGTGGCTTAATAAGAAAATCTGAGAGAGGCAATTCTAATTATTCATATATGAATAAGGACGTATGAATGTATATATTTTTTCCCCTCTAATTATTTTACTGTATACTCATACGATGTGCTGTGCTGATGTTTAAATTCTGGTGCAGACCAGTTTGGACATAAGAATTGTTCCCCAAAACAGAATACATCATTACAGTGTATGTGTGAGACAGTAAAGTTGTGCTAATTGCTATAGAAAGACATGGACACTAAAACCAGCCAGGTGAAGTCAAACCATAGTTCTACTATTTAAAAAAATGCACTCAACATATGCCTAATAACATTTGAAATTCATAGTTCATTAACATTTTTCAGCCCCATATTTGTCTGAAGACCTTAAAATAATCACAACAGGCTTGACAAGAAAAAGTGGGAGGAAGTTCTGAAGAACATAAAAACAGGAGGATTTTTTGAGGAAAAATTTATATTTTGCATAAAACAACTATAAAATCAAGTATTAACTGAAGTATTAAAATGAAAATTTCTAAAACATATTCAATATTGAATCTAAGATAATATCAAGGAGACATTTACACTTGACTTTCAGATTTCAAAGCCCACTTTTAAGGCAGCTTACAAGGATATTATCCCCAAAAGATGTCATGGATTTTATCTTCTATTTTGCCTGGAATATTTTAATAAAATCATAGAATCATAGAATCATTTAGGTTGAAAAAGACCTTTAAGATCATCAAGTCCATGGAAAATCAATTTTTAATTAAATAATAAAAGTTTAGTGCTATTGCTTCTACTTTCCTAAAATATAATCCCCAAAAGATTATAGTTATTTGGGAGAAAATGCTTAAGTAAGTAGTGGACTGCATTCACATATCTAAGTATTTGCAGAGCTAGAGGACTAGAAGTAAACAATAAAGAACACAAGGAGGAAATAAATGCAAAGTAACCTGCATGCAGTAAGTAAATCTGTGTACATTGGAGTGGAAGTTTTGAATACGAGTACATGAGAAAAGGAGAAGCTGCTGCTGAGGATAAAGTTGGTCACATGAGTTCAAAGTTTGTGGAAACTTTTGTGTGTGTGTGTCTGTGTAAGGGTCAGGTTTTAAGATCAGAGTTCTTCAAAAGTTTGTCACTATAAACTTCCCTTCCACATAATATCACCGTGCCCTTGGAGCTGTTTTTCTAACTTCTAACAAGTAAGACTTTTTTTTTTTCTTTTTAAAAGAAAAGAAATTTAGTGTGAAATGGTGTTATTACAGCTGTTTAAAAGAAGGTGGGAGCCAGGGGAAAATGCTAAAGAAAGAAGGGGCAAAGTTAATATGAAACATAGCAACCTGGTGATTTTATGATTACATGACAGAGATTTTAACTCTGTCTTTGGTATTTGTAGGCAATTGTAACTAAAAGCTGTTACGTAGATCCAGATAGGAAATTTTATACATTCAGAATGAATGAACATATGACCTATGGTGCTGGAGTGGTAACTTCCCCCTTGGATATCAGTGAAGGAAAGCTGTGCTTATTTTAATTTTTAAGTTTGATGGGTGACAGCAGAAACCTTTCTCTTGGAATTAAGGCAGGGGCTCAGACAGTGTGTGCAGCCTGTTGTTACAGAACAGAAATACAAAAGTAGGATTTTCAGAAGTGAAATGAATGACCCTCCTTTTTGAAGTTCTTTCTGTCACTGTGCTGCAGTCCCACATAAAAACCTGTCAATATGTGAGGAGGGTGAGTTATCCTCCAGTCACCATTTCTTTCAATTAGTTTGAGAAATTAAAAAGACCTTTTCTCACACTCAAGGTGCAAGCTTTCTTTGTGGGTATCTTCAGAAACATGTCTGTCCAGAATGTCTCTCAGAGAAAACTATCCCATCTTTCACAATAAAGAATATTTGCAGATTGTGCTCCCCTAGAATTTTAATCAGCTTTCAGTGGAAATACCAACAATCTTTTTTTTTTTTTATATATATGATAACAGATGAATGATTGGAGTTATTGAGGAGGTTAATTTGTATTATCACATGTACACACCATAAAGATGGTGAATTTTCTCTAGGAATGACTAGATGGTTGTCTTAAAAATAATTCCTTTGAATTTTTCTTCTACAAGAATGTGTCCAAAACATTTGTAATTTCATGATTGGTTGGAGATGCCACTCCTGGCAATTCTTGGATCAAGTAACTATGAGGATGATAAAGAAACAGGCATGGTTTATATTCAGTTTTCTCCAATTTCGGGCAGAGGACAGTTTAGTTGTGCAGGAGACTCCAAAACCTCAAGTCCAAATAAAATGAGATCAGAGATATCTGGTCTGAGTTTTGCATGGCAGCAATATTTTTCAAAACAAAATAGCTCTTTTTTTTTTTTTTAATCAGTTCCGAGTTATTGACTCTCCTATCTGCACTATAACTGGAGATGTTCACTAGTTTGGCAGCTTTATGGATTTTACATCATTATAAAAAATCCCAGCTACAGCACTGTTAAATATGTGTTCAGTATGCTTCCTTCTCTGTTGTTCAAGCTGCTTTTACAGAAATAGGCTAAGTGCAAGTCTTTCAGTCTATGTTAGTTGTGTCCAGAGACATAGCACTGGGGCTGAATTCAGTAAGGGGCTAAGGGGAAACGACCAATCCTATGAAGATGGAAACAGTACCATGCTGTCACCTGCACCTATTCACTTTTTGTCTTGGAAAATCTTCCTCGTCCTACTGCGCAGAATCTCAAAAATGTTAATTTTACTTGTGGATTAATAACTCTTTAGAACCCTTGAAGTTGAGCAGTGGATACTGCTTTATGACTTGTAAAATAATGATAATAACAATTCTAATGTGAAGCATGCCTTTCTGCGCCCTCCAGCTAGATCTGTGACATACTCTTTCTATCACTTTACCTTTGATAGAGAATAAAATGGGAAAGTGGCTGAAATAAAAGCACCTTCCCTATCTGATCTGATTCTGTTTGAGAAGTGGGGAAGTTACCATGTCTGTTCAATACACTTAGACAAAATTTCCAACTCTGTTATGATCTCTCTCATGACATGACCACACTCACACACCAGTCATTTATGTACAGTCTTGTCTCTGCTTCACATTTTGTTATTGCTTGTGCTCTCTTAATAACCATGCCAACAAAATGTTAATGGGCAGAATTTATGCTAGATACTAGCACACTTCCTAATATCAGAGTTCAAAATCAATACCCTTAGAAAGTTTAGCTTTTCTAAATAATCCTATAAAATGCCAAAATTAGCAGAAATAGTACATGTACAATTTTATCCTATTTATTGAGCTATTAATTCTTTCTTGTAGATGCTCTCTTTCTGAACTCTCACTCTGCTGAGAGTACTGTCCTCTCCCACCTGCTAAGGTGGAGATGAGTCAGCTGGAATCAGTGCCTTCCTACAAGATTTCACCACCATGTTCTGGGATGTGGGGTTTTGAGACAGTAGCCTGCCATATTATGAGTGGATCTGCTTCTTCCATCTAAGGCTGTTTCCCAAAACAGCTTCATTAAACTCCCTCATCTTTTGTCGGGGAGCAATCAGTATCTGTCCTGCCTCTATGTGAAATTGTAGGTTTCAACAACTTCCATCTGCTGGTGTGGGCAGCTAAGTGGCGATGTTAAGTGCCATTTTTCTTAGTGGGTGTTTGACGGGAGCAGTCAGGAAATTCCACCTCCTCTGACATCAGACAGCAGCAGGATGAAGTATTACAATTTGCCAGCCAGGTCAGAAATGTGAATGATTCAAATTTGTATTCCAGGAAAGTAGCAGCTGCCTCAGTTCAAGGTCGCCACAATGAATAATATTTCGACACCACCTACCTTCTAAGCCTGGGCTTTGCTTTTCTACTCACACATGTATTTGTATCCATAATGTCCAGTGCTGCAGTATTTAATTCCTGAGATAGTCTCTTTCCTTTCTGATTTGCCACCTGGCTTCACTGTAAGAACAAGGATTTCAAACACCTCCCAATCAGCTTTTCTTAACTAAATTCTCCCTCCAGAGTTTAGTTCCTCTAAACTACCCTGTTCCTGTAAAATTCAATTTTTTTTTAGTTATCTCACTGTGACTGTTATAATGCTTTTGGCTTCTACATATTTTTTTATATTACCTGACTTTTACCTTGTGTTACTGCCTTTCAGGCCTGGATGCTAAGTGTTCAAAAGGCAACACGTAACTGCCTTTTAACCTCACTTCACAGGGTTTGTTGTATGGTATTTGGTCTCTTCAGGCATTGGCAATTGTTCTGCTAGTCCTTGGTCCTGCCTAAAAAAACAAAAGAAGAAACCTCTCTGACTTTACTTCTTGAAAACCTAAATAAAGTTGACTGAAATTCCAGGTAGAAACAAACTCCTTGAGTGCAGTATTGTGCCTCATATCAAAACTCCTGTCATTCTCCTCAGAATCGCCCTTTCAGAGGTAATCTTGTTTGTGTTGAGAAGCTCTTTGCAAAAGGAGCCAAATGCTGAGACAGGGAAATAAATGTCAAGACATGGGTGTTTATACTTTGCACAGACTTAAATGCACACTACAGTGTCAAACTATTTATTTCTTTCTAAATGTATTGAACTACATTCAAAATAACTCATTGCTACTACCTCCCTCTTGTTAGACCAGGAAATCCTGACACAGCAGAGAATCATTGTTTTATTTTGGTATTTGTACCATAAATGTCCTTTGTCAGGTCCTAACTACTGGCATCCCTTGTACAATGCTTACTCATATGCATGAGCGGTGTGAACTGCACCACTGTGTGGGTTTCCATTCTTATCTCCCAGGTGTTATGTAGGAGAAGAGGCAATGAACTTGCATGATATAAACTTCTGCAGAGGTCAAAGGACGTAACAGTTGAGTTCTGCCTCAGTGTTCATTATTTTATTTTTCTTTATCCCTCAAAGGTGAAAAGATAACACAATTAATGACAGGATAGGTAATGGACAGATTTTGTCTTGACATATGATTCGTGTTCTTCCTGTAAAGCAACTTCCATGGTTAATGTTCCATCTTGCCATTGTTTATCACTCTGCAACTTCCTCTTTGCAGATGGATGATAGTCAGTGCTTTATTTAGGATCAACATATTGAAAATAATTACTCTTACCTCATTCTTGGGAGAAACATTCACCTTTATATGGCATCTAAATAAAGCATATTTAACTGATGAGATAATAAAGGTGGCATAACTGACCAGGAAAACACAGCAGATAATATTTCATGGTGTATAGAAGAATTCTGAATAGGATAGGTCCCGTCATCTAACAAAGAAGCTCTGAAGCCCTGAGAGAGCTAGACAACCAGAGTTTACTGTTACAGAGAAAAGCAGAAACAGTGTTGCGCCACCTCTGTCTCTGGTTTTCTTCTGTGCCTTAGACATCCATGATGACTGTGTAGAAGGCAAAGGTAAGCAAGGTCCATCCTTGCTGTCTTACCGAACCAAGAGATGCTATGCATTGCTCTAGAGAGTGGTCATGAATATATTGGTCCACCTTCCCTAGGGATAAAAGCTTCTGTAGCTTTTGTTCATGATGAACGATGTTACATTTTTATAATTTTTATTTCACTGTTTCTTACTCTTGGGTATCCTGTTTAACCTGGGTTTTGATTTGTGTGCATTTAAAGAGCTGAATAGAGTTTTGGCATAAATTCATTAAGGAACTGGTAGAGTCCATTTGTAAACACTTCTGCCCGAAATGCACGCTCCTCAGAAGTGTGATGGCTGTATATCCTGACTCTGGCAGGTATCTAATGTGCTTTGACAAGGTGACAGAGACACTGTGAATCCACTAGCTGTTTCAGTGGCTTCTCCCTAGACTGTTGGATGCCAAAGTTGGAGACATGACATCATGTGTCTGCCTGCTGCAAGCAGAGACATCCCTCCCTGTTTACAGCTAGATTCTGTTGCATTTGGAAAATGTGGTGAATACAGGCTTGCCTATGTCCTCTGTCTAGGGCAGATTTTGGAGGGCCTATCTCACTAAGTGATTGCTCAGTCTTCTAAGCCATCTTTCTGGTCGATGCAGTGGGCAGTCCTTGCTGTCTGGTCCTGTGGGAAGGGGATACCTTGTCTCTTCCCTCTTGCAGTATCACAGCTGAAGAGAAAAAACAGATACTTGTAATCTGTGTGTTTGCTGAACCTCTTCATGACTGGTTTGGCTGCAGTGTTTTTATCAGAGTGTGTTTCGGTTGCTCTAGAAGATGCTTAGAAGGGGAAGGAACTATTTCTTCCTGAGAGGTAAACAGATGGGAGATGTAGACTCCACTTGCTTGCAGCTGTGGTGGTGGAGGTGAGCATGGCAGATACTCCATGCCTCTCAGCACTGAGAGGACCTGGCAATAAATACCTTAGAGCTTTCTGAGCCAGGTTTTTCTCTATTCCAAAGTACCACTCTGTAAGGAGGTAGGGCCACTCTTATCCTCTCTCTTAAAAGACTTTATTTATTGTCTCAGCTAAGGTAGGCTGTAGCGAAAAATCTTTTGGTTAACATCTTGTACTGGAAATCACTTTCTCACAAATACTTTCTTCTGTAAGAAAAAAATTAAAAATTGTCCTTTTTCTAGAGACTTACAGTGTGAAAGAAGTTACAGTGATCATTTGTTTTGGAGAAGTGCTTTTAAGGTTCCTTCTTTTTGCATGGAGCAATAGTGGAGATTCTGTTTTTTATATCAGACAGGCATGTACTTTGCTATTCACAGACATCAATGTCACCCGCACCCCCGGATTTGGAGCCATGCTTCCAGTTATTGCTTTCACTGTATTGTTTCCTGGGGATGACTTGTATAAGCCTGAGGCTGAGAGTTGTGCTAAGACCTTTGAAATTCATCTCTTTAATTCTGGATTTGTAAATTGTTTTAAAAGTACTGGTCTTAAAGAAATTATGGCAAGTGTAACTTGTCGAGACCAAATTCTTGCTTAGTGAATAACTTTTGTTCACAGCGTAATTTTAATTAAAGCTTTAACTTTAAATCATATAATGAATTCCAATATGTGTAGTGCTCAATAAGTCTTCAGTGGTACAAAATGTATGCTCTTGAAGTGGTAGTGTAGTAAGGTGCAAATCTGATACATAAACCTTTAAACAACAGAAGTGTCAGAAACCAGAGATATTCCTGCTGCCTTGTTATTTTGAGTTAGTTTTCTTTCTTTGAAATACACTTTATACAGTGTGTGGGGGAAAAAGTCCACGCACCAATGTGTGTTTGTTGATAGAAATTGGCCTATGCAAACTCATATTACTACATTACACATTGAACCATTAGATAACTCAGATATCACTTAGGTAAATGCTCAATCACATTTGTTAAAGCAGTACTTGATCTTGTACAGAAAGAAAACTTTTTTTTGTAATTGTTGCTGTGAACTGTGGTTGTGAACTATAATTAGTAATATTTACACACTTCAGTGATTATCTCTTTTATTAATGTTTGATATCAATATTTTTTTTAATGGTGGAAAATAGTTGAGGGCCACAAAGTTCTTTTAAAAAAAAATCTTGTGACTTTTTAAAGTTGATGGTGGTGTATTTGCATTTTACAACATGGTGGTGTTTCTGTTTTTTTCAGTACTGGATGTTACAGCATTACAATGACAAAAGCCAAGGTAGCCTTTTCATGAAGACAGCTGAATTTTATGTTGCATCCATAAACAACTGAGGACAAAAGACACACTAAAAGTCTGGGCTTTATTCTTTCTCTTCTTCTGGGATGTGATGCTGTTAAATAGAGTCTGGATTTTTTTTGGTTTTACACGGGAAACTTTTATTTTTACAAAAACCCTCCAAACTTAATAAGAAATATTTTACATGAGTGTTGTTTTTAAAAGCAAATGAAGTTTTGTACAAATAGAGAGATTAAACTGAAAAATGTTTTGCAGTGAATTTTCTTCCAGATTTCTTAGGAATCTTGTAGGGAGCAATGGTATGAAAACAGCACAACGAAGGAATCCTTTCATTAAAAACAAATGGCATAAGGTGATCACATTGGCTATTTCTATTGTAACATCAGGGATAAAACGAAAACACTTCTCAAATTATAATGCATTCCAAAGTGTCAGATGTGACATTCCTAGGGAATATAATATTGTTAGATGCTGGAAAGCAAAGAATGTAGTGAGGTATTTGTAATCTCCTAGTTGTTAAGATACAATCCCAAACAAATGTCCTTGCAAACCACAGGAATGTCTAAAATGTGAACAAGTAAACTAGGGTGTCTGGGTTAAAATGGTTTTTCAGCATTAACTAGGTTGGGTGCTCTCTGCAACCTCTGGAAGGGAGCATTCAACTATGCCCTTAAAAGAGAATAGTTTGTCACTTTCCTTGCTGCTCTCTTCCTGATCCTTCCAAATGCTGGTTCTCAGTAGTGTTAGTAGAGGCAAAGAAACAGTAAAGGGTTTTCTGAAATAAAAAAGCAACAACAACAACAAGAACAACAAAACCACTTTTGTGTTTCCATTCCAAGACTTCTGTGACTTGTTCTTCCTTCATGACAACTAAGAGATGATCAGAAGGACAGGAAAGAGTAAAGCAGACTCACATGAAATGTAAATCTCTGTACGTATTTTGGCAGAACATAAATACCTGCACAGCCTTCTGAATGTAACCAACTTTTCTGTATTCTGTATGCCATCAGCTGAAATTTGGCAAAGTTCCTTTTTTTCTGGGCCCTCTCAGGGTTTGCGTTTTGTTCTCTAGAGACATTTCTTGTTCACTTAGTTGTAAATGTTGTCTGAGAACATGCAAGGTGTTGGTTTCTTTTGAGTGTTTTACTGTGAGCAGCAGTAATTAGGGTCTTAATGCATTTTCCAGATGATATCTGGTATCACTACTCTTAGGCATGCAATTAGCCTTATCATTACTTCTTGCTCAGTAAATTTAGTGAGATGTAAACAAAAAAATTTTTTTTAACATTTCCTTAGTACTTGGTTTCAATACATGCCAAGTATGTTTATCTATAATACATCATTCTAACAGGAACCATCTATAATAATTTTGAGATAGCTAGCTAAAGAACAGTAAATTTCTGAGTTTGTGTATGTGAAAGGAGATACATATACATATTCATATGTACTTTTGGTACTAGACTGAAGCAAAACCTCTCATCACGGGAGTCATTTGTTCGAGGTGATTGTGACACAAACTTTAAACTACAGCATAATGGCAATGTTCTTTGGGGAGTGAGCACTACTTTCAAAGCAAATCTGCTACTTCATACATTGATCATCCATGGTTTTGGATTATTTGGCTACGTGCATTCGAAAATCATTTGCACACACACAGAAGGTCTAGCACATGACATGATGAACTCAGTACTGACAGGTCTGATGTACCTGCTGGCTTCAACAAACCTGCTTATGTGTATAAGAGAGTATAAGATTTGCAATCTCATCTGGAAAAAAAAAATCACTGTTACTTTGCTTTAAGCAACAGAACTTGACTTGAAAAATAGTGACTAAAGTGTTGTCACATACAAATGCATACAGGGTTTCTGCTGAAGACCCAGTCTCTTTACTCTTTAAGTAAGCGACAGAGTAGTTCTGCTTGTGTGAGCAATCTGTAATTTTTCACAGAAAAATTAAAGCTGAAAAATGCAGGAAAAAATAAGAAAATGATCCACTAGGACCTGAGGACTTAGTGTTGAGTAGTCACTTGTGTATGTACATGTCTCTGTGTATAAATATGCCAAAGAAAAAATCCTGCATATGTATGAAAGCACTGAACATGGTTGTGTATCAAACCAACACACGCCAGTATGTTTTCTATATTTCTTAATGTATTCTCACTGGCAGAAGTGCCTTTATTACCTGCCATATTAATGTAAAATGTCTTTGTAATGTCTCAACTTCAGAGAAGTTAATCATAAAATGAAAAATTAATAAATACTGTCACAAAGCCCAGAAATTATTGTCGGCTCCTTTGAGAGTGAAATTTAAAGTAGCCACATTTGGCACCCGGTGTTGTATTAAAGGATGTCATTTGTCTTGAGTTGTAATTGGGGTCATGATTAAAAAGATGCTAATTCCCTGCCTCACCTATTATTCTTAGGTTCTTCCCTAACCCCTTTCATCAAAGTCTGGCTCTGTTACTCTCACTGCCAGTAGATTTTTTATCGGGAGTTGTTAGTAAGGCCCTAGTCACTGTCACAACCCGTTAGTTCAAAATTACACTGACTCAGAGGTACTGCATGAGCAGGGCTTGCAACAGATACATGTGGTGATTCCACCAGTCAACTTTGAAATGGTGAGAGTAGATTTATTAATATCTATTCACAGATTGTCTCACTGTGCTCCTTAATAAAGGGATATGACCTCTCTTTCCCTCTACCCCCAAAGAGCACTCGAATCCTGCACTCCTATTTTGCTGCTGACAATGTAAGTCTGAAGTCTTTCACCTCTCTGCTGTGGAGTGTGGGGGGATATGAATTCAGCTGAGTCTTTGGAGTACTTCTTCAGACTTGAAAGTACTGCTAGTCATCACATGGGAGGAAGGAAGATCCACAGCGGTTATGGGAGTCTGCTCCACCCTATAGCTGCCTTCTACCTCAAGTGGATTTTCTATGCATGGAGTATGTATTCATTTTAGATTTTAAATGTATATACAAATGCACTGGCCCTGAATATCTGAGAGCTAATTTATAAAGTATTTGCTGTATCTGATGGCTTTTATTAATAGACAATAGCTTTCTCTAGAAATAACTTTTTTTTCCCCTTCCCTGCCCACTCTGTTGTTCTGTCTTTGGGTTTTGCTTTTGTTCTAGATACCCATTTTCTCCATTCAAACCTTTTGGGGGCTACGAGGGGAAAGGGTTCAGAGTTTCACTGGGTGTCCTGAAGATGGTGAACTTCTGCTGAGTGAGTGTTCAGAACTAGCAGTCTTCCAGTAAGAAATTAAAACAGGGAGATAGATCTGCAGTGCAGGTTGGGTTTTATGCTTGATCTTTGCAAAGAATGCAACTCTGGCTATCTTTAGGTCACAATACAAGACTGTGCCTCAGAGAACCAAGATAGAAGGTGGCCAAGGAGCCTGAAATTTTGAGGCAAGGCTACTCAAGGTCTAACATTTTGCCTTGACCATGGAAATAGAGAAAAATACTCCAGCATTTCCTTTTCTAGGCTTTTGACTTAGCCTGGCATCATCCATCCCACAGTGCCAAGTCCTTTAGCATTGTTATCTTTTAACTAAATCAGTTTAGATATGCACGTGGAGCAGTTGAATCACATATGAATCATTTAATATATGGAGTTTGTCCAGCAATTCTGCTCAGGTTCTTCTCTTCATATAGGAAGTTATAATAGGAAAATTATCAATTCATGTGGTTTAAATCAAATCAGGAATGAAACATTTTCTGATTCATTAATGACATATAGTTAACTGAAAATCAATGAACTGATTCAGGATCAATGCCAGTGGTACAGCAGATATGCCTCACTTGATACTTACAAAATGTTAATGAATGCTTGCAAGGTTCTAAATACCATTTTTAAAAGTAATGCCAAAAATCTGTGACCTTGCACACGTTTCTTCCCCCCCTATATACATACCTTATATGAATGGTTAGTCACATGCCCACGCTCACTAGAAGCGTGTGTTTCCCTGTTTGCTTACCCTTCTGGAGATGGGTTTGCTCCTGCTTTGTGCAGTTCCCTACAATCTGCTAATCTGTGTGCTGGTGAGATGACACTCCCTGAGTTCCTGCATGCACCCGGAGCTGTGGGTCCTTCTGCTACTGCACCCCATACTGTCAGCCTGCCAGCTAGAGCACAGCCTGCTCTCTGCACGGGATGGAGAGGATGCTGTATCAGGCCTAGACAGGGTCGCAATGGCAGCAAGGTGACTCCTGACAGTGTCAGACACAGTTTGGTTTGTGCCCTCAGTGCTTTCCCACTCCCAGGTCTCTCCCCACAACCACAAATGTTCGTGCCTCTTCCACATCTTGTCAAGCTGACTCGTTTTCTTAAAAGCCCGAATGACCTCCTGGTCACTGTTTGATCCATCTGATAGTTGTCCTATGAAGCTTGATCATTGTTTATTTCCTCTTTAAAGTTACCAGGGTTTGGGCAAACACCCTCTCAGGCAGCTCTGTTTGGGTATTCCCTTTTGGGTATTCCATACTCATATCTCTCTCACACTCACATCCCTGTGTATGGTCTGGTGTTACACAGGCTATGTTACCAAGGAATGGCTATGTGAATTTTCCCCAAAAGGAAGAAATAATATTTCAGTGTAATGTTAATTAATGTAATAAATCTTGGTTTCTTACTTTTGTTATAAATATGATGGCTATGCTACAATGTATTGGTAGGTAAGGGTGCCTAAGACACTATGTGGGGTTTTGACATGTCAGTAAAGATGTGTGTTTCTCCAATTATTAGGTTTATCAAACTTTTGAGCAAAGTTTTACTCAAAGATTTACTTATCTTTAGACTGTTACTCACTTAACACTATCTTTCAAAATAACACTTCAGGAACGCTTTCTAAGTTGGTCAAAAAACTGTAAGGTCTATCCTGCACGGAATTTCATAGTGGATGTCAGCACAGCCTGGGAATCTATTATTAGTTGCCATACTGTGTTTTCTGGGGTACCACTGCATTGCTGTGCCTTTATATATTGGGAGAAAAGAAGATATATTAATGGACACATGGAGTCATACTGCAGATGTGCTATGATTTTTCCTGCTGCATTTTTCTTAAGTGAGACAGTGATTGCAGTGCATTGACCTTGGCTGGCTGTCAAATACCCACCCAGCCACTCTATCCCTCTCCGCTCCTCAACAAGACCAGGGACAGGGGGAAAACACAGTGAAAAAGCTTTTGGCTTGAGACAAAGACAAGGAGATCCCTCACCTATTACTGTCATGCACGAAAGAGTCATAACTTGGAAAAAATAATTAAATGTATTTAATTCATCAGTCTGGGATGAAAGCGAGCGTTATAAATGTTTCATTCTGCTTTGTGTTTTCTCAGTCCCAGATTTTGAAGAAACGCTTTTTGAAGAGGCCCTGGGAAACTTTCTTCAAGCTTGATGGAAAAGGAAGGAAACAAATGGCAGCTACAGCAGAAGCCTGGAATCCTGGGCCTAAAATACAGGTAGAATTGGGTCCCAA
This sequence comes from Gorsachius goisagi, assembly GCA_018403395.1. Lineage (NCBI taxonomy): Eukaryota > Metazoa > Chordata > Aves > Pelecaniformes > Ardeidae > Gorsachius > Gorsachius goisagi. Next base: position 4,814 of record BOSO01020243.1, on the reverse strand, counting down.
ATGGCTTTATAAAAGCTGTGATAAACTTGCTAGCACAGCATTCAACCCTGAAGTAGTTAAAAGCAGATATTTTCAACATTCAATATGGTTCTATTTTTTTAATACATTTCTTGTGTTCGGCTGAGCACATAACTGTAGCTTCTTGGCAATAACTTGATATATAGCACCACTTTCGTTGATGGTGCAGTAAGGAAAACTTATGGGTCATCAGCTCCTAACTGTACCTTGTAGGATGCCTGCCTTTGTGCCTCTTCAGATGGTGAGGAAAGGCTCAGAGATTTTGCTAGATGAGAAGTAAACCTGACATAGGTTGGAAGAAAGGTGGAGAGGAATATGAAGTGGCTCTTTCTGGGGAAACGGACCACTGATCTATTTAAGGGTGCTCCATGGGTCTGGAAAACTTTATGGAAGCCAAGAAAAACCGACCAAAGAAAAGAAATTTGGGTTCTTCATAAGCATATAAAGGGGATTTCTAGGGTCAGTAGGGAATTGATGTTATACATAGGGGATGCTGCCTTTTTATCTATTCACAGTTCCTCACTGCTTTCTATCACATCTTGGGGAGGCTATGTTTAAGATTTGTAGTATGTGTGAATGCTCCTTGGTAGAAAAAATATAAAATTAAGGGAGCAGCCATTAGGGATTACAGATATAATTTGTCTGTAATATCTAGTTATAGGTCTCAAAATTACATCTAAATTCATGGGTTTTTTTCAGATTATAGTGTTCTAAAATTTAAAAAAGGGGTTTTTTTGCTTTTTAGGGGCAGAGTACATTTATGAAACTCAGACTCAAGTTTGGGTTGTGAGGACCTAGGGCTTTTGGTCATAATCCACCTATCCTGTCTCTCATTTTTAGTCTAATATTTATTTTGGATTCTTTATAATTGCCATTGAATTTTATAGCTTTGTAGTGTTTCTACTGTAGTGTTTACACTACACTGAACACTACTAGTAGTCTCTGCTCTAGTGTTTAGAGAATGAAACTTCCATAAACATCACATTATTGTTTGCATCACAGGGCACTACCTTATTTGTCAGGTTGTCTGTTTGAACACAACAGCATAAGTGCATGCTTGCAAAAGCAGTGTAGAGTTTGTCTGAAATATTTTTTCTCAATAAAGAAAAAATCTTAATTACAAATGGAAATCTTGAAAACTTAAATTGACCAAAGAAGTTTTCTCTGCACTCTTTTACTATCACTAGCTTCAATTTCAAAATGAAGTGTTTCAAGCGGTTTCAAAACCAGCCATTCCCATTAAAAAAAGTTGGTCCTGATGGAGATGCATTACTTGTCTTCTTTCTCCCCTTCACCTTCATGTGTTTCTATCAAGACAAAACATATCTTTCCATTCAGCCCTTAGTTTCAGCTTTCAATAGTTATTGGCCTCTTTGAAATGCACTGCAGTAATACAACAAATCCTGACCTGGAGTTATATCAAAAATCTGCAAGGATTTCTTTCAAGAAGCCGATTTATTTCACTGTTAACAAATGCTTTTTCAAGGCAGAGTAACTTATTTTGTTAAGGACCTTTGAGAACAAGTTGAATAACACCACAGTTTATGTCCCTTTTAAAAGAAACACGGCTCTATTACAGTTGACCTATAAAATGAAGGGGGGTTTCTGTACTGAAATAATATACAAGACAAACTGCTTTTATTATGTTTTCAAACACAAAATTGTTGAACATTGCCCCATGTTAGCTCTGTATTGATTTTTACAGAGAGCATAATTCTCTTGAAGAACAGTGGAATATAAAATAATTTTAAGATGAAGCTCAATGTGATGACTGCAGGGAAGGGGTTGCCTTAGTTTCTGAATAACTCATATTAGCAGTGCTTGTTTTATTTTCTACCTTTTCTACTTTCTGTATTGCATTCCTCTTTCTTTCCTGTTGTGTTCTTTAATCAGTTTAGATTGTTAGAAATTACACAGATATGAGTTTCAACAGCTGCCACAAGTACTTTCTCTAATTCACCCTTGTCAAGTACCAGTGCTGAATTAATTGTTTGAATTCATGTGTTGTCAACACAGCTGTCCAATACCTCAGTGTTTCCTTACTTCAGTTTATATCACGATTGATACTAGTTTGCAAATGCTTCAAGATATGTAGTGCATCTTTTAATCTGTTTTGTGAAATATTTAACACAACTGAGATATAATACAGTGCTGAAGAACAAATAATGCTAAAATTCATTTGACTGGCAGCCCAGCTACAAAAATGGTGGAGAAATTAATTGCAAGGTGTTGCTTTGAGGCAAACCACCTTTAGAGATATCCACATGCTGAGTGGTTCTGTATTCTTGAAGACTGGGAGTTGTTCCATTAAGAGAAGTTTATGTACAAATGACTAATTATGAAATTTGATACTTATATTACCAGAATCACACATCTAGCTGAACCTCTTTTTCTCTTACAGTTATAGAAGCATTCTTTCTTATCATGGCAGTTTTAAATCCTTTCCCTTATGGCTAAAATAAAATACTGGTCCCATAACTAATCTAGTTTATACAATAGTGAGATCAATTTAATGGGAACTAACTCATCTTTTCCACATCTAAATTCCTAGGACAAACTCTTCATTTCAGATAAAATTTTAGTTATGCAGCTTTTATATTATTTCCTTGGAATGTTACTTAGAAAGTTTCTGCATACCCATCCTTGTACATCAGTGAAAGTCTAATGTCCCTGAATTTTAATTCTGTTTTATAGAATTTGCTGGTGTGGAGCAGAAACTCCTCTATGCCAGCCTGTTCTATTCCAGAGCTGGTACTGTACTCATGAGAGAGCAAATAGGTTAGACAGTTTTCCTGGTAAATGTCATTTTCAGGATGTTAAGGCTTTTGTTTCATTTTTCATGAAGAAATTATGTGCCTGTGTCTCCCTCTTGTGGCATGAAAATATTTTGACGAGAAGTTAATCAGAACTGTTGGCAAAGATCACAGCCTTTCCTGGTTTCAGATTCACCCATTGCTATTCATTTTTTAATGCTCAGTTTGTGTAACATTTTAATTGAACTATTAAGGATTTTCCTAGAGATGCAGTGCCAGCTTCAAGTTAAAATTTTGGCCAGAATTAAACTCCCTGGGTTTGTACTGTACTCTTCCTCAAAAACAAATTAAATGTTGACAAGGATAACTTTGAATTTTGTCTTCTTGTAACTTACTCAGTCCCAACTTTTAAGGTCCAGTTAATATAAGGATCTCAATTTTCTCACAGAAAGAAGAGTTTATGGCTCTGTGTCATACTTGACAAACCCTGCCGTCCTGTGTTTGGAACAAGGTAGCTTGTATACAGCTTACTCAAATGTCCCTGCAACATCCCTCCTAGGACTTCTTTTCCCAAGATTGCTGTAACAAGTACTAAGTCAGGTGTCCCTGCTCTGCACCTGCAGCAGAGTTGTGTTTAAGCTTCAAAAACCAAAGCAATTTCAGAAATCTAAGAAAACCCTTCAAAATCTGTTTTTGTTTTGTTCTTAAACATTTTGGTTTGGTTTGGTTTAGTCTTGTTTAATTTTAGCTTCTGGTTTTGAAACCCTGAGGAATGAATGGTCTATTGACTCATCAAGATCCATCAGTTTTGGCTTGTTTCTCTAACAGTTTTTACATACTGAGTAGTCCAAAGTGCTTGCCTATTAAGTGGAGGAATATAATTTTTCTGAGGAATGGCAGGCATCATCTCAAAGCTTAAGGAGCCTTCAGGAAAACTGAGGACCCTACCTCAGCGTATAGTGGTATATAGTGGCAACTTTTAGTGAAGATCCAGGAATGTAAAAAGCTATCTAAAGAAGTAATATATAGTTGTTCCTGTTATTAAAGCCCATGTTATACAGAATGATGAATATCTTCAATCCTGTACATATTCATTGTCTTGCAAAAGTGACTGATAAGGGATACATCCAAGCAGTAGTTTGATAGACCACATTCCTGAACAGAGTTACCTAAGTGGACTTGTTGCCCAGGCAAACAGGACGGAGTGTTACCAAGTATGCATCACATCTCCTAAGAGGCTGGAGATGAACAGAAAGCACAGCAAAGGCAAAAAGCAATATAGCTGTCTCTGTTCAAAGTGGGCTTCTTCAACCATAACCTGCCTTTGGAAAAACAAACCAGGTCTTAAGAAACCACTGCTATTTAGCTGAATATAAAGAGTGCCCAAAGGTAATAAAATGTTTGCAAGCGCCAAGTCTGCTGAAGCTGTTGTGCAACCAGGAAGTATGGTTCAGAAGGAAGTGAAGGCACAGACCTGTCCTTCAAACATGAGGCTGATCAGCATGCAGAATTCATCGTCAGCAAACTCTTAGATGCCTAAATAACATCTGTCCTTGTAGGTCAGTGATTAGGACAGAATAACTACACATCTAGTGATCAGTGCAGTCACAGAGTTTGTCTCTTGTTTCAAAATAACAAAAAAAGTCTTTGAAATACTGTTTTGTTCCAGACTTTAGAAACAGCACAGCTAACAAGGGAAAATGTCCTTTGACTTTGGGCCAAAGAGTTTTCTACCTGTTTCTCTAGCTGCAGTCACAGAATCACAGAATCACAAGGGTTGGAAGGGACCTCAGGAGATCATCTAGTCCAACTCCCCTGCTAAAGCAGGGCCACCTAGAGCATGTTACACAGGACTTCGTCCAGGCGGGCTTTGAATATCTCCAGAGAAGGAGACTCCACAACCTCTCTGGGCAGCCTGTTCCAGTGCTCTGTCACCCTCAGAGTAAAGAAGTTTTTCCTCATGTTCAACTGAAACCTCTTGTGTTTCAGTTTGTGCCTATTGCCCCTTGTCCTGTCACTGGACACCGTTGAAAAGAGCCTCTT
>BOSO01020241.1:0-21237 GCA_018403395.1 Gorsachius goisagi | reverse complement strand
TAGATGAGGTGCTTAGGGCCATGTTTTAGTGGTGGGATGTCAGGGTTAGGTTAAAGGTTGGACTCAATGATCTTAAAGGTCTTTTCCAACCAAACTGATTCTATGATTCTATTCTATGATTCTATGATTTGGCATATTCAGTGGAGGTATGTGTGTGTGAGACTGCAAAATTTATGAAGGAATTTTTAGGGGAAGCTGATCCGGGAGAAAGAAGTAGGGAAAAGACAGAAAAAGCTATAAAAGGGGCCAGTCATGTTTAAAACAGGACTAGTCTTGTCTGGCTGAGCCTTACCCCTGATCATTGCAGTCTGTTCTGTCTTCTTATTAAATCTTTTTTTTTAACTCTTTTTTTGTGTAGTCTCACTCTATCCCATGCATATGTGTGCTGCAAGGACTAAGCGCCAGCTGCTGGGGGGAGCAACTTGAATCGACTGGGTGCCAGCTGCTGGAGCCAGTGAGGTCTCAACGTGAGCAACTGGAGTGAGTCTTTAACCTCCAGCCACTGGGGCAGGAAAGGATTTTGTCCCAAAAACCAGCTACTGGGGGATCAGAGTGAGTGAGGCAAGTGAGGGGCTCAACACCAGACATTTGCACAGTACTGTGGGTCACAGACAGTGTGCCTGGTGCCAGCCGCTGGGGGTGAGTGTCTGTATCTTCCCCAAACTGGGTGTGCTTGGGGCATGCATGTGTATTCACTGGCAAACTTCAGGCTTGAAGTGTTGGTAAGCAGGGGGGCCTTGGGTCCAGGCTGGGCTATCTGGTGGGCAGAGGGTCTGTGCTTATATTCAGGGAGATCCACAGGTGTCAGGTGCCTGTGAAATGAGTGTGTGAGTGCTGCGTGTTTGCAGTGAGCACCCAGCTGGACCAGCTGGCGAATCGGGGACCCATGAGGCACATAAGAGGGGCCAGGATCTGGGCAGGGGTGGCAGGCAGAAGGGAACCATGCTGGTACTCAGGGGATCCATGAATATGCATGTGCTTTTGAACCTCAAGAGAGAAGTGTGTGCTGCACTAGTGACCTCCTGCCTCTGTCAGACCAAGAGGAGGAAGGAATGTGGCTGTCTGGGCTTGTGTCTGATGTGAGTCCCATACATGGGTGCTGCTGAAAGAAGCACCTTGTCCATGGCAACCTTTGTGACCAGCCTTGTCAGTGTCCTCTGTGCGTGTGCGTGTGTGTGCACATGCGTGTGTGTGTGGGGGGGGGTGGGTAGGTGGAACATGTGTGCAGCTTTGCTACTGGTTGAACCTGCAAACAGGAAGGCGGCAGCATCATCCCTCAGCCTGGGCAGAGACCCTGGTTCCCCAGATACTGGGCTGGGCTCCAGGGGCTGGGCAGGAGGAATCCCGAGACCCAGAGTTGTTGGAGGCAGCAGCCCTTAACAAAACCCAGTTTTGTCGCCTGCACATAGGTGCAGTGCCACTTGATATTTCCTGAGATGGTCCACATGACTTCTAGCTGTTTCTACTAAAGTGCACATCTCCATACAGAGGCTCCAAATGCCCTAAGAAAACTTAGGGTATCCAAATATCTGCAAGGTCTAACAGAGAAAACAGCAACTCTGGGAGAACAACATGTCTTCTGGACTGGCAGTGGTAAACTGGGATGCCCTAGGAATCTCAAACAGCATCTACCAGTGAACCCCACAAGTATGTGGGTCCCCTGGGTCTCTCTCCATTCTTCTCACACACCCTTGGAGCCTTTTCCAGAGCCCTGAAATGTCTCTCCCTGTGAGGCAAGTCTTTCTATGAGTGTCCATGGGCATTGCAAGAGTCAAGCGGGAGCAGAAAATAGCTGGTTCCTGACTGGCCTCTTCAGAGTCATTCACACCTAACAACTGGCTGTCACCATCTCTGGTGTTCTCTGTAAGGTTCTCATGAGTTTGCAGTTTTTTGGGTGGTTGACAGGTTGTTTAAACTCCAGGCAGTCCTCTGTTCTTGTAACTAAGGAACTACCTTGTTCTATATGGTTAACTAATGTCTATATGCTAACACTGTTGGCAGCCAGGTCCAAACCAGACTCTTTGCAGTGGTGTCCAGCGACAGGACAAGGGGCAATGGGTATAAACTGAGACATAAGAGGTTTCGGTTGAATATGAGGAAGAACTTCATTACTTTGAGGGTGACAGAGCACTGGAACAGGCTGCCCAGGGAGGTTGTGGAATCTCCTTCTCTGGAGATATTCAAAGCCCACCTGGATGAATTCCTGTGTAACATGCTCTAGGTGAACCTGCTTTAGCAGGGGGGCTGGACTAGGTCTCCCGAGGTCCCTCCCATCCCTTGTGATTCTGTGATTCTGTGACTGAAACAGCCCTAAATGTCTAGTAGAAACTTAGATACCCAGTTCACATGGAGCTTAGATACTAATTTCCTGTGAATTTACATGCATTTAGTTAGCTAAGTTTAGGTGCATGCAATCAGGAGCTGAATTCAACATCCATAGATGGCATTTGCCATGTGGGGAAAAAGGCCTTTAAAATCAGAGGCCTGTCAATATATGTAACCCCTTCTGAGCTCAGTTAAAGGATGGGCCCCAAATTTAGGTTACATAATGGAAGGGAATAATCCAACACATCAGGGTCATAGCTCATGGAGGAAGGATACTTCCATATACGGTACCAGCCAGCCACATGACACAGGGAGGTTGCAGCTGAGGGTGGCACGACAAGTCACATGGCTCCGCATGGGACCAGGAGTACAGAAGAAACACAGAGGACGGGCAGTATGATCACTTCCTATTACGTGGCAGTTGATACAAAGGCAAGGGATTTCTTCAGTAATGAGTTATTGCTAAAATAATCCCAAGAGTTATTATTCTAAGAATAATTTTAGTCTAATTAAACCAGTTACTTGAATCTCATTTTTCCTTCTATATGTTTGAGACATGTTTACTTATGTGCTGTCATGTAGAACTACTCCAGTATTTAAATTGCATATGATTTAAAATCTCTGTCTGGCTCAATACTGAAGTACTGTATAACCTCTGTGCTTGCCTTTTGTATAGGGGCAAAATCTTCCTCATGTATTTAAAGAATTATTAAATGCTGATGACACAACGGGAATTAATTTCACATCAGAGCTCTTGGTGAAGGTATTAATATCAGATGAAGAAGGATTTTAACATTGTGAAAATGACTGTTGACACTGCAATATTATCCACTCTGGTTAATTATCAGAAACAAACCAAGCTGCCTCTGGTAAAAGAGCAATCAATTACTGCTTTCTTATTCTGGACTGAGCTGTATTCTGCAATTTACTCTTTTTTTTTTGCTGTAGTTGTTTAAAGTGAGAATTCTATTCTCCAAGCTGATGTGGGATGTGCTCTGTTTCTTTCAAAGATGGATAATTTATCAACTCAGTAGGCTTTACCTATAAACTATCTATATATACTTATACATTGTAAATGTGCAAGTGTGAAGACTATCATAATAAAATAAGAATAGTGCATAAGACCAAACTTGCTTAGCTCTTTAATTTAATCTTAAAGCCAGATGTTTCTCTACAATTGATTTTGTGGTAAAGAAAAAGATATATTTTTTTCCTTAGAGGCATACATTTATTCTTATGCTTTTCCATATAGATATAACCCACTTCAAACCTTCTCTGAGATAGATTTTATCACTTATTTTCCCCATTTGTTCAATAATCTCTTTATACTAATTTCAGTATCTTCTGTAAAAAGTACATTTCTGTAATTTATTTGTATTCAAGTTAATATGCTTGTTGTGCAGAAAAGAAAATTGCACAAGCTATTCAATACAGAGCAGGAAACAATGGCAAATAAAATCTGATGTTATATTGGTCTACAATTTTAGCTCAGAGATTAAGCTTAATCTCACTGAACTCATGTCCATTCAAAAACAATTATAGAGAAATTAGTGATTTTACTCCATGGCTAGCTGAAACTGTGGTTTATATGTAAACTATTGTGGTAAAATAACAGTTTCTGAAGCAACCTCAGATAATGCTGAAGTTACTTAATGAGGGGTGAAAAAGGAGAATAGAGTGAGAAAAGTACCTCCTCCTTTTAATTTGGGGTTTGTTGCTTCACCATATTGTTCGATTCTTTCTGCAAGTACCTAGAGAAATATCCTAGAAGTGAGGTAAATATAATTTCAATGAGTCTTTGTTTTTGCCTTTGAAAACTGGCCAGGAGTTTTTTGTCAGTGGATATTGTGGTAGTAACTCCTGGAAGTACAACCACAGGATGACACCAGGGGCCCCCAGAATAGAAACATAAATCACAGTTTGTCAGTTACTGGTTAATTAAGGAAAGTAACCATGAGATGTCAGTAGAACCAGTAACAGGGAGAACAGAGAACATGAATCCAACATAAGTAAAACATCCCATGTAAGGTAAATATACATAGGCAATAAAAAGATTGTTCCCTACAAGAATGGGAACAAAAAACCAGAGAGGAACTGATTCAGCATTGTATCCCTGGCTAAGAATACCCCACCAAATCAGAACCACTACTTAGCAAGAGCAGATCCCCTTTCCCTCCAGTAGAAGAAGAGCCATGCCTTTCAATTTGACATTCATCACATTTTGTTCCTGCAAACAAGCATCATATGTAATGTATTATTTCTTACTATATAATTGGGTTAAATAAGTCAGCCTTTTAAAGAACTCTGTGTGTGTTTTCTTCTTGAGTTTTCCATGTGTGGTACTGAACCATTATAAACTTAGTTACAGCAACTTCATGTTTTACATGGCCTTTGCACTGCATGAGTGCATGTTCTCTGAATTTAGGTATATCTTAGATTAGCCAAACACAGAGTATATCTTAGACTATCTAAACACAAATGTTGCTTCAGGAAGTCCTATAAAACTCCTAAATATAGATTTCCCTATGATGTATAAGATAATTCTTCTATAATTGCATTTTGTCACAGTAGGTTTATAGGTTGATGTTAGGACACAGACTCCACAATCTGTAAGATTGTAAAGTAGGTATGTTTATTCAGTGCTGGGCAGCAAGGGGGGTAGTCCCACCAAAGTCGTGCGCACCTCCACGTGGCAACTTGTCCTGTTTATATGTAGCAAAGTGTTACATATGCATGAAGTTTCCCAATACGCCTATACATATGCATAACCTGTCCCCGCTTCGTATTAAAATTAGTTTCATGAGGTCATTTCCATAAGTCCCTCCCGACTGCGCTTGCTCAGTGCCTCCTTGTGGTGGTCGTCGGGGGTTGTGGGGATGAAGGTTGATGGCTCCTCTTCGTCACCGCTAGTAACCCCTTGTTCTTGTGCAGACTCAGTTGCTTCTTTGCTCTTGCCCAGACTGCAGNNAGCAAAACATTTGAGCACTATCTATCAATTTGATTCTTTAGGCTATGCAGCAATCTAGACAATTATTACACAGCATCTTATCTACTAAGATTCCCTTAACCCCTTCTCTCAAGGTTATAGCTTAAAGTTGATGTTTGATCTTCAAAGACCAAATACTTGAATACTCTATGAAAGTTTTTGGCTCAGTCTTATAGGCTGGTCAAGAATTTTTGAAACTACCAGTCAAATTCCACACATTCCTATATAACATTAAACCAAATGGAATTAGTAGTCCACAAATATTCATTGGGCTCCTGTCTGCATTGAATAAAGCAGAGGATTTCAGATCTTCATATATAACAATGAAAATGATCTAAGAACACAGAGGTGATTCCTCAACATAGTGTGAATTTATGAATCTCTGGTAATATCTCTATTTATATGAGGTAAATATATGGGCCAACTGCTTATTTAGTTTTAAACTTGTTTCAGGGTTAAAACAAATGAATGTTTAACAAATTTCTCATTGATTTAAATGAAAGTTGCATTTATGTTGTAGTTATGTCATCAGGCATATATAGTTATTTACCTACAGTTTGTGGATAACATTATATTCATTAAACGTAATGGGGAAACCTGAAAATCATTCTTGTTGTCAATGCAAAAACTGACACACTTAAGACTGTGTATTTTAGTTTCAGCATTAGAAGTGTGGAAAAATTAGAGTGAAACATTATGTCGGTGATCATAGATGAAAGGTTAAAATACAGATCTAGTTCAAAACTAGACTCAGTTTACATTCTTTTTTCTCATCCTCTAAAACTTGTAGCGCATTATAGGATAGCACTGGTTTTGGCCAAGTTTAAACTATTATCTACTCATTGAAAGATCAACAACAAAGCAAACTTTCATAGCTGCTCCAGGCATGCTTTTCTGTGTGTATGTCAAATAGTTTAAATAAGAAATAGAATACATTCCAGATGGTTTATGAAGAGTGATAACATGGACCAGCTACTAAGCACTCTTTCTTTATAACAACTTGTAAACACCAAATATGATTGCCAAAGTCATTCAGCAGTTAAATTTTTTTTATTAGTGCTTATGAAAGTCCAAAGTTGCCTCATTTCCTCAGAGAAAAAAAAACGGAAGTGATATTACATTTTAATTCTAAGTGGAATAAGTATATTTGTGGGTGATGTATAGAATAGAAAAGCAGCAAGTGCAATGCACACACTTTTTAATCCATAATTTTATCACTGTGTTGGAAATGGTAACATCTATAAACAAACAAAAAATGGATGATATTAATTGAATAAATAAAATCTATATATTTCTGCTAGCTGACTAGCATATTTAAAAGACAACAAAGATTCAGGAAGATAGCTGGTTTTTGCAATGTAATATAATATACTTACTTTCAGCATACTTAGATTAATACTAACAAAGACTATATACCAGAGGAAGCCTCAACCATAGAAATTTTGGTAGGAGTGTTTAGAATACTTTTAATCTTTATAATGGGGTTTTTTTCAGAATCTTCTGTTCCTCTCTCTAGTGCTTTTATCTTTTTTCCTAACTAAAAATCCAGAAGGACTGAAGCACGACTGAGATTTAAATGTTTTAATCCATTCAAAATCATATAGACATTTGTCTCTGTAAAAGATAAAGCATTTCTATTTCCTCATGATTTAAGTAATGTTTATTAATAACAGTGTATATAACTGTGGTTCATAAGTCTACAGAATTAGGAAGTATTTATCTTAATTTAAAGAAAGAACAAAATAATTTTCATACAATGCCGAAAAAGGTCACTATAATTTAAAGCTAAGGAATGCCTTAAATAAAAATCAGGTTCTGATTACTAATATCTTTGTCCATTTGAACTGCCCAAGTACCCAAAGGTCCAGTCAGAGTTGTGATGTTTGCCATACAAACACACTCTAATGGATTATTCCTATCTCAAAAAGCCTTTTTCATGGCAAGTATTGACAAATACATGTGAATATACTCCTGTTTCAAAAATATAAAGTAGAAGCTGACATTAAATATCACTTTTTAGATGTTAACTTGAGCAACTAATGACATTATCCATAACACACTTCACAGTGCCTCTCTTATTAATGAAACAATCTGGGAACTATTGAGAAATCTCTTATAGCAAGGCTCATTAATTGAAATATGTGGCAATAAATGTTCCTCTCGTATTACTATCATGCTGTTCCATACTACTTAAAAGATTATTTCCAAATAATCTCTGTGTTACAGACATACATTTAGTATGCAATATCCATTATGAACTTTGTTATACATCAGAGAGTTTTCCAGACTGCTGATATTTTATGGAAAAAATATAACATTGCTTTTTTTCTGGCAGAAATAATTTATTAGCTGAAAAATATTCAGGAGTAAAACAGTCTGAACTGAAATATAAACTAAGATGTGTGCCTAGAGGTGAAAATACCCAGAAGTGGAAGTAAATACCAGTAGGTCCTTTAAAATGCAAGAATTCAGCTATGTGTCTTGTGGAGGAATGTGCTTCTTGCTGCAACGCATTTGTTACAAGGTAAAACATCTTAGTTCATGTAGTTTAAACAAAATCAGGACTGAAATGGTGAACTTAGACAACCTTCATAACTGTAACTCTTTAGCCCTCCAGTATATAGTATTGCCGTGGCCCGAAACAGACCACAGACTTCGTACTGAGTTTGCAAGGCCTGAGGACTGAGGCTTGTCATGCCTGATCTGTGTTACTTTTTCTTGACCTGCCTGCTGCTTTACTTTACTTGTTTTAACTGCTACAGATTTTTTTTTGTTTGTATTGCTGATCAGGTGCCTATGGTTAATTTGTTTTCCACATAAGTGGAAAAATGAAAAAAAAAAACCCATAGTTTTGTACAGAGAGGAGAAACTGTAATGAGAGACGAATTTGTGCCAGAGCTTAGCACTAATGACTAAAGTAAATGAAACCTTAAGCTGCATTAATTGTACTTTAGTCTTGGGTTTTAACTATGTAAATGTAACCAGTAGGTAAGGAAGTGTAAGTAGAACTTTACAAGATATTCTGTAACAAAAGATAAGGAAATGTCTCAAGACACAGGCAAAAAGGGTCCCTGGAGGCTGTGAGAGCAAATCAGAAGAGAAGAACCTAGACTCCACGAATAGGATTGGATAAGCAGAAGTGCCATCAGGAAATCAGGCAACCTGTAGAGACTATAAAACCTGGTAATGATGAACAGGTGGTGTCCTTCTTCAGAAGCACACAGCTTGAGCTCTAACTACTATTGCCTATTAAACACAGTAGAAGAAGGAACTCTCATTTTTTTGTTAAAGCAGAACCTAGGGATGACCCCTGTTGAAGTGACATCTGAGTAATTCCTACCATGATCTAGGTGGCAGCTGCATAATTCTTACAACAGAAACAAACAGTTATTCCATGCAGAGTGAGATACTTACAACTCTTAACACAATGACATAGCGTAGAAAAATACAGCCCTGGTAAGCTAACAGAGGCGTTCAGTAGGGGCGAGAGAGGATGTGGCATAGAGGACCACAGACATGGGTTGATAAGGCATGGGCCACAGGCTTAGCACTGTAGACCCTACAGCTGTAAACAATTCACCTGTGGTCATCTAAAGAAATGCAGGTGGGAGCTGGACAAAACTGGTTTTCACGTGTGACAAAGAGAGCCAAGGAACAGGATTGAACAGACATAAACCACAGCAGATACAGCAAATTCAGCTCTAACATGGAATTCTGCATCAGCAAAGAAAGAGTAGATGCGTAAAACATTAGTATGCACAAAAATGTCCCCAAGCAGATCCTAGAGGGAGGAAGAAGCAGCTATCAATATTAGCATAATATTCTTCCTGGCTGCAGGAGGACTGCAGGCTCTGCCAACTGGCCATAATGTACCCCCAGCAATAGTTCTCTGAAGCCACTGAGCTTAGGACTCAGAGAAACACTGGAAAGATGAGCATAACAACCTGGACAAGCAGTAAAAACTAGAAACTGTGTGTGTAAAGCAATTTAAACTGTATTATTATAATTAAGCCTCTTTTTTTTTTTTTCATATAAATCTCTCTTTCTCTTCCTTTCCCTTTCCTTCTGTCCCCACCCCCAATAATTTGGTCTGGACTAGTAATGTTTTCTGGATTAGACTGTTAGAAATGTTAATTATATTAGTATTAAATCATTGCTATTATATGTAAGGAATGTTTCCTCTTCAGCCATAAAGAGGATACTGAGAGTAACATAAGTAAATCCAAAAAGTTCACACACACACACACACACACCCTTCCCCGGCCATGGGGGTTTTCTCCTGCAGGACACATGGCTGCTTCAGCTTTGTGTGCCTCCTAATACTTCTGGTCCTGTGCCAGCACAACCACCATTGTGGAGGTGCCCTGGAAGGTCTCTCCTCACCCTGAGGTGGGGTCCCTGCATGTTGCCTCCACGCTGCCAGCCCACTGTTGGGTGCAGGCTGCCCCTGGCATCCCATGGGGAAGCTGCATTGTCCAACCTGGGCAGTGGTCGGGGCACCCTGGCTTTCTCTGTGAGAGCAGAACTTTTCCTTGTGATCACGCAAATTTCAACATTTTTTTTTCCAATTCCAAAGGGGAATTTCTAGTCAAAATCAGACAAAAGGAAACAGTTCTGTACAGAAAAAAACCCAAACCCAGTACATGTGTTTTTTGATCCTCAAGCTAAGAAATGAAAAAAAATTACTTGAACTATATTCTTGAATTGAACTCAGACCTTTAAGAAAAATTGCCTCTTACAAACTTCAGTATATTAATCACCAGCCCATTCTCTAAGTAGCAGGCAATAGCAGGCAGACAGTATTTAACTTGGTTTAGTAAAAATAAATAAATGTAATTTGTGTGAAAAGGACTTTTTATTCTTACATACTGTGGCACCAATGATTCAGATCCTGATATTGTCATATTTTAAGTTACCGGAGACTACAGCTGAACAAACAGAAGTTGAAAAAATACTTATTCAATTAACTTAGCTCTTTTTTTTTTTTTTTCTTGGCATATTGTCTACAAATATATATGATGTCTTGAAATATAGGAGACTGGATTGAGGTAAGAAAGGTGAATACTCAAGGTCATGAAATAGTTTTTGGATTTGAAATTTATTTGCAGTTCTTCAGGAACTAATTTGGGAAAATAGTGTCTAGTCTGTGACTAGTCACTTGACGTATTTGATGTTAATGGTTTGCTGTTAAGACTATTTAAATGGACACCTTTCACATAATTTTTTTTTATCTCTGATTACAGCCTTTAATCTTTATAAATATTAAAAAAAAAAAAAAAGAATGAAAGAACCCTTGGGACTTGAAGGGATTGGACTGGATGACAATACCTGTGAAAAAAAGACACAGATTGCAGGAGATAATCCTCTAAGAAGAAGTTTAGAAGACTTAATAACATTTTCCTGTATTCTCTCTTCTCTAATTACAAATGAAAATATATTATATATGGCTAACTAGATTATTCCCAGATTGAATATAACTATGTTCCTTCCTGTTGGAAAAAGAATGAATGAGACAATTTTTTGGAATGTTTTATAGACAGTATTTTTCTTTGTTTTCCATTTGTAAAGAGCATCTGACTTCCAGGTCACACTGACATTCAATTTAGATTAAACAAAATAGACAAACAAGGCTGCACATTAAAAAAAAATATATATAAAAAATACCATGGTCGAAATCATAATCTCTCAGAACTCAATGGCAAAATCTTATTATTACTTTGCCAGTATTAGGATTTCACCCTTTTATATGTCTTGTGGGTGGAAATGATATGGGCACACCAACGCCTTTTCACTTTTCACACTGGCTTCCTCAATAAGCAGCAGGTTTCTATAAAATGTGAAGTTCCAGTCATACACACACATGAAAAAGAAAATCATGTGAGGCAAAGGTCTGTGACTAATGCTTCATGTCAAGTCTTGGAAAACTGTTTTAACTTCTATCTTTTACATAAGTTTTATATCAAACATTATTCAGCCCTCAAAGACTGTGTTCGCAAAAGTACATGGAGTTCTAATGTAATTGTTACCATTCTTCTTCCTCTGAAAAACACAGCCTCAAGTTAAATACCTAACCTCTCCAGCTTCTTGAGCATAGACTCCTCAAAATCAGAAAGGCAGCAGAAAATACAGCGCACTCAGAGCTCAGCTGAGAGGGATTCCGTGGGATGCTTCCATGGAGGATAAAGAAGCTAGTGAGTGCTGGGATGATCAAAGGACTGGGAAAGCCATATGAGGATAGGCTGAAAGAACTGGATTTGTTCAGCCTTGAGAAAATGAAGCTTAGAGGGGATCTCATCACCATGGGCCAGTACTTAAAGGGTAGTCACAAAGAAGATGGAGACTCCTTTCCATAAGAAGTCACATGAAAAAGACTAGGGGTACTGGGCACAAGTTAATCATGCGAAGATTCCAATTGGACATAAGAGAAAAATTTTTCACTATGTGAAGAGTCAACCATTGGAATAACCTCCCCAGGGGAGTGGTTGACTCCACCACAATGGACAATTTGAAGACTCAGATGGACAGAGTGCTGGGCCATCTTGTTTAGACTGTGCTTTTGCCTAGAAAGGTTGGACCAGATGATCCTTGAGGTCCCTTCCAACCTGGTTTCTATGATTCTATAATTGAAATTATGAAAAAAACCCTTTAATCTGAGACCGCCTTTCTTCCAGGTTTTAGATCTTTGGTTTAGGATGCATATATGTCACTGACTCACAGTTCTGAATACTTGCTTTGAATTAGACATTCATTTCAACAGTCTCTCCCAATGCATGGTCCTTTTTTTCCTAACATAATTGCCCAGGTTTCAGTTTCCTTTTCTCTTTGTAGATGCAGGGGATGTTTTTTGACCCTGCTGTTTCCAGCATAAGGGAAAACAGTTTCACTTTGAATTAAAACAGAGGTTAAATGAGGAAAGGGAGAAAAATGTGAGAATAACTATAGCATTCATTATAGGAAATGTTTAAACATTGGTGTAGATATAAAATCTATGACTTTTAGTTTTGAGTTAGTCTGCACACATCTGGCTAGCCTACTGAACCTTTCAATGTGCAGGAGCAGGGTGGATTGACCCCTGTTAACAGCCACACACCCACCCAGTTGCTTGCTTACTCCCCCCTCCCCAAAGAAGCATGGGGGGAATATAAAAGAATGGGAAAATCCATGAGTCAAAATAAAGACAGGAAAATCACTTACCAATTACTGTCACAGGCAAAACAGTTGTTCCCAACTTGCCATCTCTCAAACTGAATAGCGTTTTAGATTTAAAGATGCTGTGTTTAAATTTTGTTCCCTCATAACCCAGTAAACATCCTGGAATACTATTACTTTCCTGTCTCACTCTGGTGAGGACAGTGGCAGTTCCTACACTTTGGCACTGCTGGAGGCATTTAATCTTAGAATTCATGGCACTGGAGATCTGATTCTGACTGGGTACTTTGGGGTTACAGAAATACTAAAAATAATTAGTTAGCGGTTATAATTTAGTTAAAAGCTATTTTGAAAAACTGGTTGAAATTTTTTTGGAAGCATTTGATTAAGTATATACTAAGTAAAGATTTGAAGTACACTAAAAGCTTGAGTATGAATTTTGTTTGCATAGAAAAGGAGTGATCCTTTGCCTAAAGAATAAAAAGAAAGACAATTTCTGTAAATGTTTTGTTGTACTTTCTTGTCATTGAAGTTACGTAGCATGCACAATCACTGCTGTCTACCTAGATATTCATGAAATCCATATGTAACGCAAACAAGGTTTTTCTAAATACAGCTGACAAAAGTCTGGACAGGTCTTTTCAAGCAGACAGAGCTGTTGGAAATACTAATCAACTCTGAAAAATAACTGGCATCTAAGTCTATATTTTATATCAAAGAGAGAGGCTTTCATAATGTCCCAGCTAAAGATAAGTGATTAGTTTCCATGAAAACAAACACAAATTGAGGTATTGCTGTAGGTAAAATACCATGAGTATATTGGCTGCTTTAGTTAATCGGACATTGAGTCCAAGACTTACAAAGTCAACATAATACTTAGGACATTATGCTTACTTAGCCACATTGGTTTAATGACCTGCTTCAGAGGAAGATAAGTCAAGATTTGTTAGACAATTTCAAAAAAACATACAGAAATATCTTGAAGTACTGCTTGCAAGTTTAAATGTTAAGAGCAGAAACAAACACTTCCACAGACGCTATCTTCACCTGAGGAAATTTTCAAATAATTCCTTCATAGCATTTTGATATAAACGATGCCCTTGTGTGCTGTCAAACAATATTGATGATGTCTTTTCTTAACCTATGCTAAACTATCTTTTGCTTCTATATTGCTGAAATCTTTTTCTTTCAGTCAGTGATTAGTGCATTTTATACATTAGCTTTCAGTATATGGGTTGTTGTACTTGATATTGAAACACTGTGTCATTAGTGTAGTATAAAGAGATGGAGTTATCCTTGATTTTCTTGTTGCATAGGTGGTTTATGGCAAACTGAGAAAAGCTATTTCTAGGCTCTCTTCCACTTCAAAGTAAAAGAAATATTGTTATAGACAAATTTTCTTTATATTATTGCTTTTATATTTATTGTTTCTATCTTGTGAGTTAAAATATTCTTTAAAGACTATAAGATAAATGGATCAAAATAGTGGAATTAATATACAAGAGGTAAAGCACTATACTGAGAATTTTCATCATGGTTCTTGCTTGGTATATGGGCTTCTTGTAAAGCATGAAGAACAAAAAGGCTTTTAAATCCAGTCAGTGGCCTGACATAGTGTATGTATGACACCAAAATACTATGGCCTTGAATCAAGAATAAATACTGCCCCAAAGTATTAAGGAAAACTGTCCAAAAATTAATGTCAAGACTTTAGTAAAGTAAAACATTTCAGCAGGTAGAGCTAAACTGTTGGTAGAAATCTAAATGCAAATACTGCTGTTGTTACCACTACTACTGGTAGTAATAATGAGTGATAAATTGAGAAAACATTTTTGGTGCTTTACTACAGGCAATCTGGTCTTCTGGGAAGGTAATACACTGTTTTTCTGAAACTTCAGACAAATATTACAGACTGAACATTCATTTTATGCTTGTTGTTTCTGACACAGATGGGATAAACTGGATTTTTTTCACACAGACTGTCCAGCTGCAACTTTTCACATGCAGAAGGCAAATGCATGGTTCCTGAAGCTCCCAGATACCCATATGTTGTCTGGTCTGTCAGCTGAAGTCACACTGTATTAATTGAATGCACATTGAACACACATCAAATTCACACTGGACAGTTAGATCTATAAAGAGCCTATGGGGAGAACCGAGAACTATAGAAAACAATGAACAAGATTTACAGAAGTTAAAAAGACCATGGAGGACATCTTCCATTAGAATGTTTTAAACCTCTTAAAATCAATAAAAAGAGCTAAATTAGAACCACTGTCCCTGATGATGAAGACATTTTGTTTTATATAAAATATTTCAAATATCACAAAGGAAAAAATATTACTAGACAGGTGCCTCCTTTTCCCAAGTGATTCATTTTTATTAATTTATATGACAGCTCAATATTTACTAGAAGTGAAGAAGGTAAAAAAAAAGTGATAACCTGTCCTTGCCAATTAACCTCTTCTCTGCTAGTTAGAATATTAAGGTATACAGTGAAACAGGAATCCAGAGCCCCTTTTGTGGTGAATGTATGCAGCCTGGGCCTCTTGTATCCTATTTACTGTATGCTCTAAATCCTGGACTCCTACTCCAAGGAAGGCACTTAATCTTTCACTTTCCTTTGAAGCAATTAGATTTGTGTTCATCGCTCACAGGAGCTCTCTCTGTTGCTAGTACAATATACAACATTACAAAATATATATTGTTTTATGTCACCCCCTCTGTCATTCACACAACACAGGTATGACAACTACTGTGGCTGTTTATGCAGAAAAATAAACTGCAGAACAATTTCAGTGATATCTTGATTGCATCTTTATGCAATGAAGAAAGCCTCCCCACTGGACCAGCCAGATTTCCACAGATTAATAGCAAATATTCCATGAACCAGCTGTGATCTGATAAATGCTCCACAAAAACATCAGTTCTCAGAACAAAATTTAGGAGGTCAGTATTGAGCAAATCATTATGGTAACCGGGTTGTTTATGTCTAACCACAATGCTTTATGGCTCAGACTGTTGACAGTCTGACACTGTTGGCCAATATATTTTAATGCAAGGTTTAATACTACCCAGAATTAAATTATATGAACTCCAAACCAGTGATATATCTCTCTCTCTTCTCCATCCCCATCTGTGCTATTGGTATTTATCTAGTTGGAACCTAAGAAAAGAACATAAAGGGATTGGAAGGAACAATCTTAAAGTTGTTGTAAATAACATTCCAGATTTCAGGGAGAATTTTTATTCCAAAACCATATCTCTGTCCTAAATGTGGTGCTACTTATTATTGCACACTATAATCTAAACACAAGAGATAATATGAGAATATGGCAGGTGCAATGCACTAAAGTTTTGACTATAATCCATTTGAATTAAGTCTATGTGGCCAAATGCAAAGCCCATCTGTTTAATATAGCTTTCTCACAAATAAATAAAATCCCCCCAACAACAACAAAACAAACAAGCAAATAAACAAAGAAAATTCCATAGTCCTGTTTGGAAAAGGGGAAAATTCAGCTCTACATTAAGCCATCTGTTAGAATTTATGTAAGATATGTGAGACACTCTTGGAGGTCACTGTGAGGCTCACAGATGAAACAAAGCAGGCAAAGCAACAAAAACCAAAACAAAAACAAAACTTCTTCCATCATTATGTAACTTTCTCCCTTTGATTTCCAATATTGGCAACACATTTTTATCCTGCCCACTGCATAAAGGGCAAGTGTAATCTCCAGCCCCCTTTTGCATCTTTATTTTGTAGACTAGATTACATTGTTTATAGTCCTTCAGCCTGCTCTAATCCATTCTGATTAATAAAATTTCACAGTGTATTTCACACCTTCTGGACCATCATGTATACAGCAGTCAAGCTATTCTTAGGATAAAGCAAAAGACTATTAGGTAATAACACTAAGACTGCAGGGCCAAAATTAAGGTATTCATGGACTTTGGGCCATAGCAGGCCACAGGAGAACTTCCACCCTGTTATGGGCAAGCCAAGCTTCTGATCATTAACTGGGGCATTGTCAGAGTTGCTGCTCTGGAATTTTACTGCTTATATTAAAATATGACCAAAAGAATTAATGACTTAGTAGTGTCTAAGATGGCCTAGCATCACATTCTTAAGGAAGATGCAAACTCAGAATTTCTATTGTATGCCTTCTGACTAGATTTTGTATGTAGTTCTTAGTTTGAAAATTTTGGTATCTAATCCTAGTCTACATTCTTTTATAATTCTCAGCCCTTGTGACTGTTAAGGTTCTTTCAGTATCCAAGCCAATTTTTGTCTTGACCTACTATGAATAGTGATTTCTAGATTTAGATGTATTTATGTAAGAGTTCTAAAGGTTATTGTCTTGCAGACAATCACATGAATGCCATTAATTAACAAAAGAATTTCTGGAGCAGCATATTAAGTGATACAGTCATAAGAATTGACTGTATAATCATAGTCTTAATTTCTTTGTCTGAAAAAAAATGTGGTGAAACCAATAGAAACATATCCCTCTCTTTTCTATGATTCCACTAAAATCCCTATCCTTTTCTTACTTAGTTTTTGCTGTTACAACCAAGACTTTTTCATGGGAGGTTATCACTCAACATCTGCAACTGTAGGTGCAAATGCAAACTCCACCTCTCTTTACTCTTCACACCTTACTTCCCACTTCTCCAATCTCTCTAAATTTCATAGCCAAATTTCCTCCTCCTCTCCCTCTCTGTTATCTCAATCAATTACTTTCTACCCCTAATCCTTCTCCTTTTTCAACAAGCAAATTCAGGCTTCCTTTTTCCACATGCCAACATCTCCATCATTCTATATCTCCTATACTTCACTTTTGACCCTAACATATTTCTATTTCTTGCCCTATTTCTTCTGATATAAGAAGCCATAACTTTGTATAGTACTCCTAATGTACTTCCAATTTACCACTTTGAACAGCTTTTCATGTTCTGTTTTTCCTCTCTATACGCAGTTTTAAATACCTGCCATTTCAAAGCAACCTTTTTTTTTACTCTGTTCAGGTGGGTCTTTTTCCTTCAGTGCTGTTCTCTCTCATTTAAGTTTATATCTTCTCACTGAGTTTTTGTAGAGCTAGAAGAATTTAAATTAAGTCACAGTTGATAAGAGTGAAAACTCCATATCTCTAATGTACATACATGTCATGTAAATATATTGTCTCTTAGAAGTGCTGCTCTAAACATTGTTCTATCATAACATACAGTTTGTAGAGCTCAGATTGCTGATTTTCTCACTGATTTCTATCATGTCTATATAGCAGTGAAAGATATATAGAAAATAAAATTAAGCTTTCTTTGAATGCCAGAAATTTAGTTTGACATGAAAGACATATTTAGAAAAGAAATAAAATTTGCCATTATCATTATAGAGCATTTTTATTAAAATACAGTATTTATTATAAGGTCCAAGTACAATTGTTAGTATGCTAATTAAAGAAACCACTGTTTTCTCTTCTGTCTTAGTATCTTTCTTTGCATAAATCATTCTTATTAAGATGTAATGAACAATATACTTTCTATTTTTTCACGTGGTCTGATTTTTTTTTTCCCCACAGAGTACAAAATTAGAAGCTATTAGAAATGTCAAACTAATAATTTAATATTTTCACTGAATTTTTAAGTAAACTCATTTCCTTCACTTTATCCCTCAACATTTTAGAAAGATTTAAGTATGAGTAAAATAGTATTGGCTTACTAAAACATTGAATCTGAGTTTGATAAAAGCCATTTTAAATCAGAATGTAGACCATTTAGATCAAGAAAATCCCACAAATGCTATGCATTTTCTCACCTAAACATATCCATTCTCTTCATATTTGTAGTGTTATTTTCTTTTTCTCTTTTATCTACCTTTTTTGCTTCTATTTGCCATACTGGAATGTGTAGAGTTCCTCCCACACAATTAGCACCCAAGGCAGATATGATTTGATTGCTAGCAATTTAGAAGAGCTATGGGGAAGGTGGTTAACGCAGTAGGAAGTACTTACTGGGAGAGGTTTTTCTGGTCTCCATTTTCATTGGAAGTGAAAAGCTAATGTAGCACAGCCAGTTATGACATTAACAGCTGTATGCTTGACTGCATACAGACTGTCATACTGGGAAGGGCAGAAAATGTATACAACACATGGAACATGTCTAGTTCTTTAGTAAGGTCTCCCAGTAATTATACCTTATCTTCCACTATGTATGTGTCTTCAAAGGTTCTGCTTTAGCACTGCTCTTTATCCACCAACAAAATAAGAGCTCTGTAGCCCAGCAGCCCACCAGAAACCCACCTACCCATTCCAAGAAATCATATACTCTGATACTTAAAAATTCAGTATATGCATCTTAAACTAAGATGTGGATCTTTTTGTTAGTCTGGTCTTTGTCAAGTTTATTGTGAAAGATTTTTAATTTGTACTTTGAATTACATGAGAAATAAGAACTAAATTTGATCAGGCTCAGCATTATGCTCACTTATATCTGCAAGAATAACAACTGAGTAGTAATGTATCACATTCAGCAGAAAGGATAAAAATTTTGCATAACTCATAAGGGGATTTGGATGCTGGCTAGCTGCTCATTCCTTTAGCAATCAGATTTTGAAGTGTAGAAGGAATGTTTGTCTATTTTTTTCTTTCTTCCTTAAAACCTGACAAACCCATACACACAAAGAAGGTTTTTATAAGCAATATTATGAGAAGTATCTGCAAAATATACTGCAAATGGCAAACTTGGTTTATAGGACTGGATGGCATTTTTATATTCACTAAGTCTTAGTTTTACCAGACATGCAATCTTTCTAACATATAAAAGTCTGCAGGGATGTCTGAGAATATATATCAACACTAAGTAGCTGTAAGACTTTATAGTACTATGAATGTAAAAGCTGTACTATTACATTTGATGAGTTATTCACTTTTCTACGGCAATGACTACACAAGAATTAAATAACATGGAGTGAATGAACAGAGTGGATGCACAACAAAATGCACTAAACTTAATTTATTCTGTGAAAGAGAAAAATGAATGCCTAAGGAATTTTCTTCTTCTTCACTTTGTTTATAGTAGGCAGCTCCACACTACTGAGCTTCATTAACATCTGTACTTGGCCTCATCTCATATTGCATGGACCATATCAGGTGCCTTGTGGTCAGTGGGAGAATCCAGCATCAGTAAAGTTGATAATAAGATTTTGGCATAACTTTTTGAGGGTATTTGTTTGATTTAACATCACTGAGATCTAGGGCTTGTGTGTAGTACCTGTGTGTACTTTGTCCAAGTATACAATATACATGAAATTAATATCCACTCAATTTTTCAACACCCTCAATCACCACAGTGGATTTCATACCCATATTGCATACCAGATGGTTCCACTTCAGATTGAACAAACTCTGTAGGCAATGTTTTTGAAATTCCTACATCTCTTCCATAAGGTTTAAGAACATACCAAATCTGACAGCTGCTCTGAAACACCTCTGGAACCTGTATTTTCTTTTTTTTAGTAGAAGACTCCAAGAAAAGCATCTTGACAATTTTAACTTATAACCCATTCCACAGCCCCATACTAAGCCTTAGTCTGGTGCATATCCTCCTGTTTTAGTATTTCCTCACCAAATATAAATCTGAATTTCTAACTGTGTCCTTTCTCTTGGTGGAACTTAAATTAGGCCTGTACCTTTCCTAGTCCAACTCATAAAGGTAGACTGAAGAATTCCTCCACAATAAACTGGAAGACTGCCTTTGAAGGCTTTATTATCATATCTTTCCAGTCTCCTTCCAAAGTTGGGTCCATTACCTTGACTACATTTCCCTAAGAAATTGAAGACACAGGTAACTGTTTTGTAATCCTAATAACAATTGTTATTCCTAATGCTTCCTGCTTGCTTTTCAAGTACTAGGGCAGCATAGGAAAGATCTCAACATACCTGTCTACTTCATGTTTTTTCTTCATGAACTTGACACTACAGGTCTGACAATTTTGTAACTATGCTACTAGTCAGTATGAGTTAGGAGCACCAAAGATGTCCACGCAAAAGTCAGCCATGCTGTACAGATTGTCACCAAAGGATATCCTAGAATTAAATTGTCTCTATTTCTATATTCGAGCTCACAGTCATACAATTTGTTCCATCCAGAAGTAGTTAGGGATACCAGGGAGTAACTAACCTTC
This sequence comes from Gorsachius goisagi, assembly GCA_018403395.1. Lineage (NCBI taxonomy): Eukaryota > Metazoa > Chordata > Aves > Pelecaniformes > Ardeidae > Gorsachius > Gorsachius goisagi. Next base: position 595 of record BOSO01020241.1, on the reverse strand, counting down.
TTAGTAAGCTGTGAAAAACTCCAGGAAGTTTTTGCTTTAATTTCTTCTTATCTTACTAATGTTATTTTATCATAGCTTTGATGACTGCAGGAACTGTTCTACTTCCATTAACATGGAGGAAGTGTTTGCGGGATCTTGTCAGGTCACAGGGATCTTGTCAGGTCGTGTAGAAAGGAAATTAGAAAGGGAAAAGCCCAACTAGAACTCAACCCAGCCACTGTTGTAAGAGATAATAAAAAAAGTTTTTACTAATACATTAACAGCAAAAAGAGAGCCAGGGAGAACCTCCATCCTCTAGTGGATGCAAGGAGGGATATTGCCACTAAGGATGAGGAAAAGGCTGAGATACTTAATGCCTACTTTGCCTCAGTCTTTAATAGCCCAAGTTACCCCCAGGGTACTCAGCCCCCAAGCTGGAAGACAGGGATGGTAAGTGGAATAAACCCCCCATAATCCAGGAGGAAGCAGTCTTTGACCTGCTATGCCACCTGGACATCCACAAGTCTATGGGGCCGGATGGGATCCACCCAAGAGTGCTGAAGGAGCTGGCAGAGGAGCTTGCCAAGCCACTCTCTGTCATTTATCAGCAATCCTG
>BOSO01020235.1:4172-14704 GCA_018403395.1 Gorsachius goisagi | reverse complement strand
CCTGAGACAAGCCAGGATGCCGCTGGCCCTCTTGGCCACCTGGGCACCCTGCTGGCTCATATCCAGCCCCCTCTCCACCAACCCCCCCAGGGCCTTTTCCGCCGGGCAGCTTTCCAGCCCCTCTGCCCCACGCCTGGAGCGCTGCGTGGGGTCATGGTGACCCCAGGGCAGGACCCAGCCCTTTGCCTTGTTGACCCTCACCCAACTGGCCTTGGCAATGCTTGACGAGATGCAGAGGTGCGTTGGGTGCGCGTTGTAACCTGCTTTACTTCAAGCCCTTGGCAGTCGCCCTGTGTTAACGTGGTGGCTGTGGTCTCAACCCTGTCCTGGTCCTCCGTGGATCTGCTGCCCCATGGTCAGGAGGGTTCTCCAGGTTGGCGTGGCTTGGGTTGAGCTGAATGGGCATGGGCAGCACGCCTGGGCTCCAGAAGGAGGGGGTTTGGGAAGGGGGAGCCCTAGGAAGGCTTCTGTGTCTCACCTCTCTGCCCTGCACTCTTCTGATCTGGTTATATATAACATAAATATATTTTTCTTAGCTGAAACATGGATATAAAAAGCTGCTCGGTGCAGGGGGGCTGCTGAGTGCCCGGGAAAAGTGAATTTCTTTGGTAATTGCAGGTTATCTGGGACATGATGCTTCCTCCAAGGGCTGTCCCTGTGCCTGATGCTCAGCCAGGTGATATGGCTTGATATAAAAAACAATCGTAGAATCATAGAAAGGTTTGGGTGGGAAGGAGCCTTCCAAGGTCACCCAGTCCAACCCCCTGCCATGAGCAGGGACATCTGCAACCGGTTTTGGTTACTCCCAGCCCCATCCAACCTGACCTGGGATGTTCTCAGGGATGGGGCATCCATCACTGCTCTGGGCAACCTGGGCTGGTGTCTCACCACCCTCATCTTAAAGAATTTCTTCCTCAGATCCAAGCTGAATCTTCCCTCTTTTAGTTTAAAATCATTCCCCCTTGTCTTATCGCTACAGGCCGTGCTAATGAGTCCATCCCCATCTTTCTTATCAGCCCCCATTAAGCCCTGCAAGGCCGCAATCAGGTCTCCCCAGTGCCTTCTCTTCTCCAGGCTGAACACCCCCACCTCTCCCAGCCTGTCCCCATCGCAGAGGGGCTCCAGCCCTCGCATCATCTCCATGGCCTCCTCTGGCCCCGCTCCAGCAGGTCCCTGTCTGTCCTGGGCTGGGGACCCCAAGGCTGGATAAGAAGTGGTTGGCTGCTGTAGGAGAAGGCTGTTGGTAGCTGATCTCAGCAGCCTGCAGTACGTACTTGGTTGAAGGGATTTGCTCAGATCTGGGAGGTGGCCTCCTGCTTGTTTCCCTTGGGGCGTTGTGATATCAAGCGTTGGAACTGGGGAACATCACGGGAAACATGGTGAACCCTGGTGAGCACTGGGAGAAGCCATGGGATGGTCCATGGGAACCCATGGGAAGGGTGAGCAGATGATGGCCACCAGCGCCGTCTCTATTTCTGCAACGTGGTGAAACTGCAGCTGTCGTAGAATCATGGAATATCTCAAGTTGGAAGGGACCCATAAGGATCATCAAGCCCAACTCCCTGCTCCTCACAGGGCTACCTAAAGGTGCCTTGAAGACCAGGACAGGTACAATGGGAGGTCTTCAGGGGCTGGTGGTAGCCAGGCACGTCACCGCTGTGTCTTTAGAGGACAGGTCAGATGCCTGTGTTCAGCTCAACTTGCCAGAGCAGGGATCGGTGGCCTTAGACACCCCGACAAACCGAGACTCAGCTGGGATCTGTGCTGGCTGTGGGAACATCAAGACGGACAAAATTAGGGGTAGAAACCCACAATTTTGCACCTGGAGGGTAGCTTGTTTAATGGCAAAAATTGGGGGTTTTTTTCACTATTCCAGCAGAGCTGCAAGTTGAGGTGCTCGTAGGCCATGGGTGGGATGGGCCAGCTTAGATCCTGCAGCACTGCCTGTAGCGCTTGGCCCCAAAAGCCATCTGACCTCATCAAACATAAAACGCTGACCAGAGCCGATCTATAGAAAGCGCCACAATAATTTCCCTAAAACCAGAACTTTGCTTCAAGACACCCCTTAATTTTTTTGTTTGTCTTCAAATGACGATTGAGTTGGTAAATGAATTAGCGCCGCGTCGTGATCTTTCCAGCCCCGTAGATATTGGGGTTCTTCTTCTGAGTAGCCGAAACTCTGACCCTGCTTGTGGTTTGCTTTGCAGGAGGTTTACCGGATCCCGAAGAAGAGTCAAGCAGAAAAGGAGAACAGTGGTACGTACTCACGCTTTCCCACCTATCGCTCCGCTCCGCTATCATTTTCCCCATCTGGGAGGTCAAGGGATGTTTTGCCTTTATAGCTTGGCGTTCCCACTTCTGGAAAACAGCTCCCCATAAATAGGGAAGATAATCTAAGCGGTGGGTGATGGGAATCGTAGCCTCGAGGCTGATACGGGGCAACCTATAACTTGTTTGACTTGAAGATTCTGTTGAAGCTTCTAACAGGAGCTCCTGAAACTGCAGGAGGGGAGAACTAGAAATAGAATTGTAAAAATTCTCTCCCTTTTATCCGTTTTCCCCAACAGCTGACCGTGGGAGAGAGACAACCGGCCTCCGGGATCAGACTCCTACTCCGAAGAACCCCATCCTGAGCAGAGAGCGGGATCCCGAGAGGCAGAGCCAGAGTAAAGAGAAGAAGAGACGGAGAGACTCGTTGTCCCCTCCGTCCTCGGCGTACGAGCGAGGAACGAAGAGGCCGGAGGACAGGCAAGTGTTGGCAGGGCTGAGGATCTGACCGCTGGGAGCGGTAGTCCTGGGTAAAAACGCTGGGAAAAATGGTCCTGGTGGTCTTTGAAAACACCCAGGGATGGGGAAGGAAATTTTCTCCTGGAGGAATCCCATGTGTGTGGTGAGATGCATCCCCTGGCCAGAGTTGGGTGGCTCCTTGGTGTTAGGTGGCCTCTCCTCTCGGATAACCTACACCTTCGTCTTCAGATAACCTACACCTTCGTCTTCAGGGACGTTTTGGGAATTAGATGGGTGATGGAGGAAGCTATCTCCAGCCCTCGTGCAGAAATTAGGGATGTAGCCCTCCTAATGCAAAGAGGTCTTCTGAGTCCTTCAAAAACCATTCCCTTCTACCTATCCCCAGTGCGCTTGGGGATTATTTTAAATTCCCCACTAATTAGGGATTATTCAAAACTTAAACTTGGAGCAAGCCCGTGCCTGTACAAGAGCCAGCAGTTCCCAAGCCAAACAGGATTTCTAACTCAAAACAACTTCCTTGGCCAAGTGAACATCTCCCAAAAGCGTTGAGCGCAAGGGAAGCGATCCAGGTAGGTACGACCCCACCGAGCTGGTGCCGTGTCTCTTGCCTTCCCCTGGGAATGGTGGCCTTGGCTGAAAAGGCGTCTCGTTAAGTTTTGAAGACCTTGCAGTGGTTTGACTTTGTGTTTCTTCTTTGTGGGCGCTCCGTTGCCCAATGGATTCCCACCTGCCCTGCGTACGTTTTGCAAGTGATGAATACAAGGGAGTGTGGGGACTTCAAATTTACTTACATCTTACTAAAAAAAGGATTTTTAAACACAGCTTGTCTAGGGAAACAAGGCACAAAGTCTATAAGCTCCAGTGAAAGTATAAAATACTTTAAATTACCGCGTGCGCAGATGCTGAAGATAAAGTAGAAAATAAAAGCAACCGATTTGTGTTGCAGTAGCACGAGCTGCGCCCTTCCAGATGAAATATTTCTGCTGACCATGTCTGGTGGGATGGGTGTTTGGAGGCCTAAAGATATGGGCTAGATCACTGAAATGTAGGTGATGCCTTTTGCCTTGCTGCACCGGGCGGTTCCTGCTCAGGGAACGTGCAGAAAGAGAAAATATTTACAATGATTAGCCCTTCTCCCAAATCTTAAGTGCGACGACCCTGGGGGCCATCCACAGCTGCCCTTTCCTTTTCCTATAGACTCAATTCCATCGTTTTTAGAGCACCCAAGCCTACGCCAGGTCCCAGGGTCATTTCCAAGCCTCCCACGAGCGTGGAACCGGGCACAGCCAAACCCTCCCGGGGGCCAGAGGAGCGATAGAGGTGATGGTGGTGGCAGGGCTGGGCCAAGGCAGCGCGTGAATCAGCGGCTGCTTGGTACCAGATGCTTGTTTTCCTCCCTCGAAAGTTGCTTCTTAATTAAGAAAAGGAAAATATTACCCGTCTCGCATTTCTGGGAGACTTCAGAGCATGTTAAAGGCAGTAAGAACACCGAGGAATTTCCTTTCAAGCAGTCTGTTTGCCGTTGTCCCTCTTAAATAGGATCTGAAGCCACTGAGTAATTAGGGAACAATTGGTGGCGAGTCAGCCAGGCGAGGAAACTTTTGTCCTTCTAGTGAGCTCTGCTGGGAAAGTTTGAAAACATCTGGATCAAAAAGCAGACGTAAATCTGGAATACTGTAATCAGCCATTTGGAGGATGGAAACGTCACCGAGGGCTGGGGGTGGAAGTAGGGCTGAGTATCGGCGGTGTGTCGAGAGATAGGAAGAAGGATGGAATAAATAGTGTCCTTTTTTTTTGCGTTATTTTAAATCATAGAATCATAGAATCACTTTGGTTGGAAAAGACCTTTAAGATCATCAAGTCCAACCTTTAACCTAACCCTGCCATCCCACCACTAAACCATGTCCATGGAGCAAGCTCTTTGGAGGGCGAGGAGTCATCTGCTCTGGTTCTTCCCTCCTGTGGCCAATATCCTTGTCGGTGAGCGGCGCTCGCTGGGAGAAGGACCGGGGTGCCGGCATCCTTCTCTGGGGATGCAGGAGAAGGACCAGGGTGCCAGCATCCTTCTCTGGGGATTCTCTCCCCATTCTGCCCTTTGGATTTGTTATGTGCAAGATCTACTGAGACAAAATAATAAAATAGGTGGAGAGAGGAGCACGGTAAATACAAGAGCATCGCTGGCTTGCTCTGCGCTAAACCCTTGGGTTTCTTCTGCCCGTCCCTTCACGCCGGCTGCCTCTGGTGTAAACTCCCCAGGCAGTGCCAGGAAAGACTTTAATTATCGAAATTGAGCTCTTCACGTCAATAAGGTTCGCATTACCAGATCCTTGCAGCTACTCTGGGAATGCAAGGGAACGTCGGAAGTGTATCTGTTGGTAGCAATGTGCTTTTGATATGTAAACGGAACGCGTGACCGTAGAGCGAGCATACAGCAAATATACTGGATGCTTTGTAGAATCCATCACGTTAGGGCTGCAAAGCATTTTTGCTTGTAATCCCTGTTTTACCACACTCATAACTTCTCAAAATATCCACCTTTGATCTGAAATTTTCCATGGTTGAGGTCTGATCAAAGTCCTTAGGGGTTTTTTTTTTTTTTTTTCTTTAACTCCTTGGAAAAATCCCTCCAGCTGCTCTGCGTCTCGGGATGAAAATTCTTATTCGTTAAAAAAAAAAAAAAAAAAAAGAATTAAAAAAATCCATCCGCGCTTTTATTATTTTTTAAGCTGAATCTGTGGTCTAGTAAATAGCATAACCCTAAACAGAAACGTGCTGTTTGTAATTCCCTCGTTCTTCGTCATGTCTGCAAACGTGCCGTGTCTGCAGCTCCGCTGGCACGGGGTGGGGGGTGTAGACAGGAAAAATGGGGTGCGTTCCCCATTGCTGAGCCTCCCCGGTCTTTGGGGGTGAAGATGCTGTGGCGTGAGCTGCGCCTTCTGTTTGGAGAGCCTCTTCCAAACCCCTTCTTCGTTGGCCCTGCATTGGGAAACGGTGGCAGGGAGTCTCCAGCATGGGTACCCAACCTGTTCGGGGGACACCCGGCTTATTCTGCCCTCCCTCCAGTTCCCCCTTGGCCCTGGAGATGTTGCCTCCCCTCTCCGGGTATCTCGGTGCTGCCTAACAAGTCCTCCAGACGATGTCTGCTGCATCTTTGCATCTCCATTAGCTTCCGCACCAAACTGAAGTCGGTAAATCCAGTGGGACTTGGCTCATCCTCTGCCCTGGCTCCTTGCTCGTGGATGAGCAGGACCAGTGGGTGTTTCTCCTCTCCATGAGTTGCCACGGTTGGTCAAGCAGCTGAAAACAAATGAATGTTTTTAGGAATTGATGCCGCTGTTGGGCATTTGGGTCTCCCGGGGTCTGCCACTGTCGATGGTGGCCCCTTTTGCTGCTGGAGCCCTAGCCCTGCAGGTTCCTGAGGTCTCACAAAGCCTTTTCTTCTCTTCCCATTCTCTCCCAGGTATGACACACCAGCGTCTTCGAAGAAGAAAGTCCGGCTTAAGGATCGCAACAAGCTGTCCACGGAGGAGCGCAGGAAGCTGTTCGAGCAGGAGGTCGCCCAGCGGGAAGCTCAGAAACAGCAACAGCAACTGCAAAACCTGGGAATGACGTCCCCCCTGCCTTACGACTCCATGGGCTATGGCACGCCCCACCACAGCTTTATCGGCTACCCGCCTGGCTACCCCATGCAAGCCTACGTAGACCCCAGCAACCCCAACGCTGGCAAGGTGCTGCTGCCCACGCCCACCATGGATTCGATGTGCTCGCCGGCGGCGTACGAGCACCCGCAGACTTTGGTTGGGCACACGGTGGAACCAACCCTAACTACTCCTCAACCCGTACCCGTAGTCCAACATGTAGCAACGACGATGGAGGTTACAACTCCGCAATATGTAGCACAAAGCGACACCGTCGTCCATCAAGAACCCAACGTGGCCGTCCTGCCCGTGGCCGCACCGGGACCGGTGCAGAGCCAGAGCTACGGGGTCTGGGATTCCAGCCAGCAGACTGTAGCTGTACAACAGCAGTACTCACCAGCCCAGTCCCAACCAGCCATATATTACCAAGGACAGACCTGTCAGACCGTTTACGGTGTGACATCCCCCTACTCGCAGACGACTCCACCGATTGTACAGGTAATTTCCATTTCAGACACAACGTGGCACGGAACACCCACAAAACAAAAGGTACCGGCCTGGTACTCTTTACTTGCTCACTCTTTGCTCGTGTTCTTAATGTTAGAGCATCTACTTTGCTCTAGTATTAAGCTGCAGTAGCACTTCTCAGATAACTTCCCATCCAAGAGTCTGATGCCATATATCATAGTTGGTGGGGCCAAGAAGGAGTTTACAGCTTGCAGAGATTTTTTTTTTTAACCTCTTTATAAAAGTCATGTTGGTTTTTTGATTGTCGATTCTGGTGAACGGATGTTTCTAGGGAAGAGCTTCCACTGTCACTGAACAAGTAAGCAGTAAACCATGGAGGTGTGAGGTCACCTTCTGTTGACTTTTGGAAGCAGGGTCTGGAGCTACTTGCTCTTGTGTGACTTAAACCAAACAAAAAAACCCAACAGATCAACCTTCTCGATCTGGTTTCTCTGAATTACACGTCCCTTTCCATCAGGCTCAGCCTGGAGCTCCAAAGGACCAAGCTGAAGTGCCATCTCCTCCTGCTTTGTTTTTGATAACAAGGGTATTGACGTTCAGCATCTTGCCAATGCCTAAGTTGTCTCTAAAAGTAAGGTGTAGGCAATTGTACGACATCTGGGGTAGCGAGTAGGCCAATTGTACCCGCACATCATTTGCTTGAACCCCACCTCAGTCACTGGTTATTACTCTTTGGTTTGGATGTTCTCATCCACCAGTCCTCGAGGCCTATTACCCTCTTCTTGCCTCCGCTATTCGATTCCCAGTAAGGGAAGCTCTACTGTGTCCTCCAGTAAAGGGTTTTTTGGTAAAGCAAGCTGACTGTTGATTCCCCATGCTCCGTTTCAGAGTTATGCCCAGCCAGGTCTCCAGTACATCCAGGGCCAGCAGATCTACACGGCTCATCCGCAGGGAGTCATAGTGCAGCCACCGACAGCCGTAACTACGATCGTCGCAGCCGGGCAGCCTCAGCCCATCCAGCAGGTAAGGCTCGATGGGTCAGAAGGGATGGGGGAGTCTAGATCTGCTTTGGGTTTGCGTGATTCCCCGTGGCTTCTGGATGCTGTGAAAGCGTTGGGGGTACCAGCTGGAGGAGTTGCCCAGGTGGCAGCGTGCTGACACCCTTCGGGCTCTGCTCTCCAGGCTGGATGTGGGCATCAGACACATTTTGGGGGGTTTTGAGCCCAGATCCTGTTGTGTTCAAGCTGGATGGGCACCTGGGGGCTCCCTGACCTGCTATCACCGCTGAAGCCCCTCCATCAGAAACGGTGGTTTTGGCATCCACCATGGAGGATTTAAGAGCAAAGGTGGCAAAGCCGGCTGCATTATAAACTCAGGGTGCAGTTGAGTGGGTGCTTGGGGTATTTGAGGAAGAACTAGGGAAAGACATTGTCCTCAGCGCTTCTTGGGCCAATGCTAAGGTTGGTTTTAAGTTTTACCTTCAACGAAGTCTTTGTCGTGGGGGAAAGAGCTGTTGGGGCTTCTCTGATCACCCTCGCAGCCGCTCACGTCTTTCTCTTCACCCTTTTTGTGCTATCTTCAGCCAGAGCTCGTGGTGACCAATAACCTCCTGGACTTGCCTCCTCCATCCCCTCCAAAACCCAAAACGATCGTCCTTCCACCCAACTGGAAAACAGCCCGAGATCCAGAGGGGAAGATCTACTACTACCACGTCGTTACAAGGTGAGCGTGATAACGAGGTGAGCGTGGTCACGAGGTGACCGTGATGGCTGCTTCGGGGTTGGAGTTTGATAGCTCAAGCGAAGGAATTGGGTGGAAGAGAAATGGATGTTCCCCCCCTCGGTGTCTCCTTAGGCACCCAGCGGGGTGCTGCTCATTAGCCGGGTGGATGGGAGGCTGAGATTGTTCAAAACCTTTCCTTCACCCCCATAAATGTGGCCTGGGGATAGAGCCCCATTTTCCGCGAGCGGAAGCGTGCTGACGGCAAACGATTTCCTCCCAAACGATGTCTGCAGCCACGCGTTGAGTTGTAAACCCGGCGTGATAACGTGGTGGTGAGGAGCAAAAGAAAATTAAAAAATCCCATCGAAGCAACAACTTTCTCCCCAGCATCTTGGTCAAGTTGGCTTTAGTTCTTTTGAACATCTTCTTTGGTTTCCATCACTCTGCCAGAATACGAGGCGCCCCACACGGCGCTGAAATGGCAGCAGAATTAACAGGCAGAGAGAGACCTTCTCTGCCCCTCGTGCTCTAAAAACACCCGTGCGACTCTGGCAGCAGTGCCAGGCAAAATAATCCCAGTCCCGCGGAGGCTTTGACGCGCGTGTGAGCGTTGCAGCGGGCGTGCGGTACGAACGGGAGGTCTTTGGTGGCTCGGGGGATCAGCCGTTGATGCATGCATGTGGCATCAAAGGCTTTTGTTTTCTTGCCCTCATTTTTTTTTCCATCTTGAAGCCTCCGATCTGTTCCGGAGCAAGAAATAAGGTTTCCCAGTGTTTTCTCCACACCTTTGCGATCAGTTTTGGAATGTACCAGGTTTTTGGATCAATACCTATGAACTGTTCTAAAATATCATGAATTTTAGACTTCGGAAAAGGATTTTTTTTTTTATTTCAAGCTCCACGTGAGGTCTTTATGAGGATCCACCTCTCTAAAGGGTTAACCCTGAATATTTTCTTACGTGTCCTGACTGTCTTGATGTCAGTTATTGTTACTTGCACCCGTTGCTCTGCATCAATCCATCCATTCCATCTCCCGTTCGGACTCCTTCCTGCTACCTTACCCATCAGGAGCTGCACCACCAGCAGAGCAGGAGACCTTCAAACCTCAGGAAGAAAAAGAAAACAGTCGAGCAGGAATTTGTGATTTGTGCCGTGGTTTGGAAGCCTTGCAACAAGTTGAGGAGACCCAACTGAGCCTTCCCCCTTGGCAAGGAAAGCCTTCTCCGTGCATCTTCTGCAGCTACACGAGAAGCCACTAATTAAATATAATTAATCTTGTACTTCTTTGAGGAACACATGCTGGAACATTTCTTTCAGTCCTTCTTTTAACTGTCTATCTTCCGACAGGACGAGGCCAGTAGAGGAAATGTTATTTCTCGATACGCTTTCTTATTTTTTAATATTTTGGTTTACGTAGCGATCGGCTCAATCGTGGTCTGAGGTCCAGGATACTCAGCAGTAGCTGGAGAATTAAGTAGCAAGATGGAGCACATAGGGGCTCGCTGAACAAGATGTCCACGTTTCCTCCAAGAATTTCCTGACAACTAAAAAGCCTTGAAGTGGGGCAGGGTTCCTGATATAGGTCAGAAACCTCGAGAAACTCAAGCCAGCGACTCCTTTTGATGCAGGCTTTCAGGTTTGGGGTTTTTTTTATTGTACTGAAGAGCGCACGTCCTGGCTTCGCACAGAGGCTACAGATGGAAAATTGTCACCGTGTTAGGTCACCTCCAGTCCTAATGTGTTCTTCTGGAGATCTCTCCTTGGCATCCCTCTTGTTCAGTCTGCGTGTGAGCAAGTCCGTACTCGCCCGAGTCCTGCAGAGGCAGCGGTCTGTCCTTCTGACCCCCGTTTCTCCTGGTGGTGTTCCTCCTCTGCTCTGTGGTTTTCATCCCCATCACTGTGCTGTGTCTGCTGTCCTGGGGGGGGTTCAGCCTGGAGCAGAGGAGGCTGAGGGGAG